>JBBPUL010001228.1:0-10895 GCA_038094675.1 Spongispora temasekensis
ACCAAGACTCAAAATGTAGTATGGACAGAAGTATTTAGAGGATTGCAACTGTAATTAATAAACTGAAATTTATTTTATACTTGAAATCAAAACTTGGCTGATCTAACAGGCCCAAATTGACAGCATATGTAGATCCATGGTAGTGAATGCTCAATGAAGGCACTGAAGGTGCCAGAGTGAGCATTCACTACCATGGATCTATGCTGTCAATTTGGGTCTGTCAGATCAGCCAAACTTGGAATAGATTCTTCACAGCTAACTAGGATAAAGCTCTTCACAACTAACTGGGATAAAGCTCTTCAAAGCTAACTGGGATAAAGCTCTTCACAGCAAACTGGGATGATTGTGCCAAAGGCACAACTGTCCAGGTTAAACTCCTCATTATAAACAATGAGGTAGGCTATGGACTGACATACATAGGTACCGCTAAGTAAGGTCATGCATGATGCATGGCACTTAGATTATTGTTAATCTCCACTATGGTTTATATACTACTGTATCTTATTTGATAATTCAGAGTTGTGTAATATTGCAGTTGGCATGGTTGGCTTGCCTCAGGCCACCAACAATAAAATACCAAGAATCATAGAGAAACATGTCAAAAACAAGATACAACTAAAAAAAACCTAGAAATGAGACATTGAAGTTGCCAAAGAGATGCCAGTGCAGATAGTGAACAAAATTTCGTACATCCAATGAGTGGAGTGTCACAACATGTCACTTCTTCCTCAGATGAACCATGGGCATCAGTGAGTATAGCATCTTGAGCAAACTCCTGGACAAACATCACAATGTCCTGCAACTCCTTAGTTGTCCATTGTCCCGTGACATCAGAAAAGCCCCATGTAGCACTACCATAGTTGTCTGCTGAGAATGCATATGTATTCATACTGACTTTCCTGGAATCTTAATTAAACACAGTGGGTGTCTTGTGACTCCAGCCCTTGCCTCTTTTGCCAACATCTTGTAGGATAGTGACTTTGTGCTTTGCCACCATAATAAGCACATGTTGGAGCTGAAACACAACACAAGTCAGTGTAATGAAGGCAAACCAGTGCAGGCCAACTGGTCAATATCTAAAGACGGAACTGAGACATATTCACAGATAGATGGGAAATACATAGTTGCGAATAAGTGCATGAAAAAAGAAGACTTGAATGCTTTTGAACAGTCAGTGTCATCAAGTTCAGTGTAAAGGAAGTGGAACTTCTTAAGCATTTCTTGTGCAGTTTCGGCTGCATTGTCCTCTGAAGTCCCACAGAAGAAGCTGACAATGAGAGTGATGGCTGTCGAGCCTACTCCATGTCACCATTCACAAAGGCATTGGTAGGCCTACCACTGATTAAGCATCAAGCAAGGAAAAAGAAGAGTAGCATACTGTAGATACCATCTTCGACTTTTTAGTCAAACCCCTGAAATATTCAAGGTTGCTGGGAAAGACAACAGCCAACACCTTCTGTAGGGCAGCTGAAATCTGTTTCTTAGAAATTGTCCAAACATTAGTTTGTGAGCTGGCCCAAAGGAATAACATTGGAAGAACAATATGCCTCCACTCTTTGAGGCAGTAAAAATTGGGCACTAGGTCAGTATCTTCCTCGACATGTGAATGTCCAGTGCTTAGGCTTGCCACAGCATGGTCACTAACGGTGCTGGTGAGGAATGGGTCAGACTTAACCTTCTTAGCAGAGTGCTTGAAGTCTGCCTGAAGGGATTTGGCAGGTGAAAAAACTTTGGTGACATTGCTCTGTGGTAGTGTTTCATTGATAAGCCAAAAAAAGAAATATTGATGAGTCACCTGAGCCATTGTGCAGGCCTGAATGGCCTTATGTTTCCCAGGTATAAGGAATCCTTCGAAGTTGTTCTGACCTACATCTTTATCATCTTCTCCTTCCTCTGAACATTCAACAATGATGTCCTCTTCACATGCCTTCCTCTTCAACAGGGAGCAGTTGGCAGTTACAGCATCATTGTGGTTAGAAATGGTGTGCTCCAAGTCTGTGATCTACTATAGTGAGTATCCTTTTTGAACTTCAAGCAGATGGAACTTACCATTTGAGATTGACTCGCCTGATAGATATCTGTCTCATCTGCATCAACACCATCCAATTCAATCCCCATGAGCTTGGTCTAGTGTGCTAGTGAGTCTTTTAAGCTTTGTTTCTTAATGGCCAGAACTTACAGGCAGTTGACTTCCATCTACAGCTTGTCTCTCCTGCATGTCATTGAGCATGTCTTCATCATTGAATCCTCCCACTAACTGTGAGTCACTGACACTCTCTTGAGCTTGACTGCTAAGATCATCCATGCTCCCAGCTAAGTTGATGACTTTGATATTAGTGATACTGGGAATTGAGTATGAAAAGCTTGCCACTTCAGTTGTCTGTGGTTTGCTGACATGACTTGGTGTCTAGGAATGAAGTTTGTTCTTTCTGGTTTTGTCGATGTGCACATTCCAGTTGTTCACTCGACCCACTAATGTGCTCTTTGCAGGTGTGCTTTGGTGAGTGAGAACATTTCAGAAAAAAAGAGTGCCTTCAATGAGTGAGAGCATTGCTGTTATTATCAAGAATGTCTCACAGATTTGCAGCAGTTGATACACTGACACATGCTGGCCCTTTTTTTGCAGCTGCCCTGGCCTCACCACTTTTCTTTAGGACCTCTCATAATTCAGTATTTTTCATGTGAGTTACTATTTCGATATTGTCATTGCCATTTTTCACTGGCAGCTAGCTATTGCTGATGGAGTTGTTTGGCTGCACACTAGTATTGCTCATCACCATGGCCTTCTTGATTGGCTTGCCATTGTAGATGAATGAGGTGCTTGGAAGCACTTCTTACAACCCATAGGTTGTTTCTGTTGTAGTCACAGCCTCTGTTATATGATAAGCCAATATTTTTATATAGGGCACTGAAGGTTTCTTACTGTGGTTTTGTCTGGAGGTAGCTTTACTTCCCTTTTTTTGAGGATGGATGGGCTCCATGCTAATAGTCAAAGTAGACTGATCAGCATGCATCTTGTCCTCCAACTGGGCCACCTTTTGGACAGCCTGGCTTATAGCTGTTGCTTTTGCTGCTTGAGTGGCTGTGAGGCTGTCATCATCTGCCTTTTTTTGGCTGGTGTCCTTTGCTTCTGTGGAAGGTCTGGTAGGCCTAGATGTTTGTTGGCATTCAGTGGGCAAGTGCAGTGAGGAGAAGGTAACATGGTATGTGAACAGTAGGAGTGCAGAAAATGGCTAATGTAGGGGGGGAGCAGAGTTTGAATATATCCGATGCCAATTTTTATTTGAGGTCGGGAGCTTTACAAATACCCTCCCCACTTACCACAAGGTTCAATATTTCACTACTGTGACTGTTACGATCGGCCTCTTTTCTTTTCTTTCTTCGTTATCTTTTACCTTGTATTACTCAAACACGCACAGCCCTTCCCTTTAGTCAGTGTTCGCGGTTGTGCGTTCCCTTATCTCTTATCTGTGACTCATGCGTTCCACGACGTTCCATGTAATTCTATCACACATAGCCTTCTGACTCGTTTCACGCTGTATGTGACTCATTTCCCCTTATCTCCAGTTACCTAGTTTGTCTTCCTCTCTTGTCGAGTTACCGCACTGCTTGGTCCATGCGCAGGACTCTTTACGTATAAATAGGGCGTAGCACAAGCCATGTATCTCTAGCTTGAGCCTACTTGAGATAGCAATCTATTGCGTCTTTGACCCTCTCGCTCCCCTCTGCTCTCCCTTCGAACCACTAGGCCTCGCAGCGTCTTCGCTCGAGGATACTCTACCTTCGTCTTCGACGTCACTACATACTCGCCAAGGCGGAGTAGTGACTAGTCTCTGCACATTGCGTGTAGGACCTACGCCCCTCGTCTTCATCTCGCAGCTTTAGGTTGCGCATCGAGTCTACGATTGACGCTACCCGCGCCTGTCATAACAGTGACCCTTATGCCAGAGCACCTGTTATTTTGTCAGCATGGCCTACACTTGAACCATTAATGTCTCCTCCAATTCCCCCCCATTCGCCACTCCAAACCATTCTGGGCTCTCACTCTTATGCTTGCCATCTTTGCCCATGCTGATTTAAAAATCACTCTGGTCTCACCTAACATGTCAATGCATTCCATCAGGAGGTGACACCGCCTCAAGAAGAGTATCTTACTCTATAAGAGGCCCAAGATAGGTTAGATGCACCTCCCCTATTCTCCCCTCCTCCCACTGAGGATGATGCTGGTGCCTACATTGATGCCCAGTTTGTTGGCCCTGGGAACCAGTGCTATTGAAATTATCATCTCCACCTAAACAGTGAGCAGTATGTGACCAACAATAAACATTTTTAATAACACAATGACAGGTTATCCTTGTGATTCTCAAGGGCAATTTCTGCCTGATGGAACAGCTCCAATACCACCTCCACTGAAGCTGAACAATGATTGGCATCCATTCACCAGCCATGCTTAATTTGAGCTGGCTGATTTTTTATTTATGTGGAGTCAGATGCTGGCAGGTCAAATTGACCAGCTACTGGACATTTGGGCTGCCTTGCAGGTTGGCACAGACAACATACCACTGTCTACCAGCCACAAACATATGTATCAAACTATCGATAACTCAACACTTGATGATGTCAAGTGGCAGAGTTTCTCTGTTCAGTATACTAGCCTATGCCCAGAGTAAAATTGTCTTTCTTGGATGAATGATCAATATGAAGTCTGCTTCCATAACCTACAAGAGGTCATGTGTCAGATGCTAGAAAACCTGGACTATGTGAGCAAACTTAATCTCAGGCCATTTTGTGAGTATGATGCCACAACCAACAAATGGTGTTGGTGTGATTTCATGTCAGGTGACTGGGCCTGGAAACAAGCGGTAGGTTTATTCAAATCATGAGTCAGTTTCTTATCATTCAAATGCTAATGCTGTATATGTCAAGGACTTGATTGCATAAGGACATTGTCACCCAGTTGGTGATAAGAAAGATGGTAATGTAGCTTTCATGTCCATGGCTTACGTATTCTTGGCAGCCATTCATGAATGATTTCCCTCATGCTGACATTCACAAGTTGCTTTCTCCAGACCTACTTTATCAGATCATCAAAGGTGCATTTAAAGATCACTTAGTTGACTGAATTGAAAAATACATCAGATTGCACTACCAGGGCAAAGCAGATGCCATTTTGGATGAGGTTGATTGTAGGTTGATTGTTATTTTATCTTATTGTATGAAAATGATGATGGATGCTTTTATTTAGGATTGCTGCAGTTGCTCCTTTCTCTGGTCTTAGGCATTTTTCTCAAGGGAGACATTTCAAGCAATAGACAGGCAATGACTCAAAAGCCTTGATGAAGGTATGTGAAACCCACTTGATACAGCACAATATGTTTATTGAATGGGCCATTCAGGTTTATTTACCTGTAATTGAAGGACTTGTGCCAGTTGAAATGGTTTGTGCATTCTGTGCACTCCTAAAGTTTTGTTATCTCATCTGACGTAACATTATCTCGGAGAAGACTCTTTCTGACATTGAAGATGCTCTAACATGCTTTTACTAATATTGAGAAGTTTTCCATTCTGACATCATATCGTCATTCAATCTCCCATGACAGCATTCAATAAAGCATTATCCTTATATGATTCGACTATTTGGTGCACCCAACGGTCTTTGCTTCTCAATTACCAAGTCTAAGCACATCAAAGCTGTGAAAGAACCATATCATTGGTCTAATTGTCACAACCCTTTGAGTCAAATGATGCAAACAAACCAATGGCTCAACAAACTTGCAAGATGCCATGTAGATTTTCAATCCCATAACATGCTCATCACTTCATGTGTATCACATGCACTAGCAACTCTTTGTAAGTCCATCATGGTCTGCTCTGCAATGTCATCACCCATGAACAACATTCAAAATCAGCTACTGTTGATCCCACTGCTAGTCTGTCAACATAAATCAGACTCCCACATGTCAACTTGAATGCTGAGGATGATGAACTTGAAGATAATAGACCCATCAACTCTCCAAAGATGCTAGAAGCACACGTCACCATGGCTTGCACACCTAGTAAGCAGGATGCAAATTTAACTGGTCATCACATTCTTAAATTTAAGAGAAGACTTGACATGAGCATGCACAGTTGCACAGCTTCAAGATGAACTTGCCATCCCCACCTTCTCTTATATGCTCCAGTGGTTCTTGTATCAAATGACCTATCCAGAATCTATGTGGTGCAGATGACATCCTGCTGACCAACTGCTCATGGTATGATAATAATCTGAAGGTATACAACTCTGCTAGGGTGATATAGTACTATGTACCCAGTGATGTCAGTGGGATCCATGGAATGAAACAAGAGATTATCTGGAGCTGCTCATCATGGATGAAGGGCTATACAAGGTGAGATTGTGCATTTGTTGTAACCAATCCCAACTTGCCTGGCATGTGAGGGTTAGATGTGGTGCAGATTCTAGCCTTTTTCTCATTCATGCATCACAGTGAACTTTATTCCTGTACACTCATCCATTGATTTGTTCAAGGAGATGAGCCTGATGAGGACATGGGGATGTGGACCATTTGACCAGGATTTAACAACTGCTGGCATCCAGACATGTCCATCATTCATCTCGACATGATATATCACACAGCTCATCTTATTCTGATTTATGAAAACCAACCTGTACCACTCAAGTTGGCACCACACAACTGCTATGACATTTTCCAGTTCTACTATATCAACAAATATGCCAACCACATCAGTAAAATATATCCCCCTGTACAGCTCTGTACAAGCCACAGAGGTACAGATAGGTTCTCCCCTGTACAGAATTCAAATCCATACAGACCTGTATAGGTCTGTACAGGTCTGTACAGACTTATGTAAACTATAAAAAATAAATCACAAATTTAATTTCAAAATCAAATTATTTCAAACTCAGTCATTACATAATCATTACATAATCATTACATAATCCTCTATATTAATATAAGAACATAATTTACTAGACTAAGCTTATAAAACAAAAATAAACAACTTACATAATCAGTTACAGATTACATAATAATATATCCACACTTACCATATATGGATATTGTCAAACACAAACAAGCATAATCAATTAAGTAATGGTAGTAAGTGGTAAGTGAAGAGTGGTGGTGGTAAAGATGATACAAATCAAGAAGAAAGAGGCTGTGGGAAAAAAACTCGCAGGTGTGTTGTTTATATACTGTGTTGGTACAAATAAATGAAAATAACCAAATATGGAATGCAATCACTTTCTCCACACACAAGTTATTGCCTCACCACTGGCAGCGGTGTCTGTGCTCATCACCATTTCTGAATTGCTCATCAACATTCATTGAAGTTTGCAGGCTGTGGCTTCCTAAACTTTTTAATGTTATGTAGCTGCCTAGGACCTTGATCCATCATGACTCACTGCATTTGATACAATCATCCTTCCATTGATTCAGATACAATTTTACAATTTCTATTTGACTCCAGTGAGTTGCCTTTGGCCTCCCTTCACAGGTTATCTAGTGTGCCATGCCACCATTTGAAGCTGTAACATGCCTCGATTTCTTATTCTCTTGTCACAGCACTTAACCAAATTCACCAGTTGCTAGTACTTACACACTTCCCACACTTAATTGTACTTGATACACTTAACCAGCTTACCCATGTGGCGTGGCAGATCGAACAATTTATTTTGCTAACTTGGAGTGACTTAATGACACTTGTTTACTGGACACACTTGGCAAAATGCCATAAGTGTACCTAAGTAAAAATAAGTACAGTTGACTCCCTCTTAACGGATACCTGTCGGGAGAGGCTGGGAAGTATGGGTTATAAGAGAGTATGGGGTATCGAAGAGACTGGTTATTAGTGAGACATTAGGTGCCCAGTCGATGCAGTCATTTATCTACAGTCATTACAAGTCCACATTACTAGTATGTACAAGGGAAATAGTCTGTCAATTGAGTTACCTTTGCATCCCGCATCTCCATAGCTCTTGCTCGGTGTCCCAAAGATCCAAGGACCATCTCAGCATTCCTGAAGAAGCGATCGTCGAAGGTCTTCGTGAAGTCCATTACCTTCAAAATCGCTTGGAGCGCCTCACGACGAGTAACAGGTGGTTCATCCGAATCCAAGTCTGAGCCATGATTGCCGGCAGCGTCACCACCCGATCCATTTTTGCGTGCCTTCCTTGCATCCATTACGGCTTCATAAATGTCTTCATCTGTCGTGTCAATGATATTGTGTGCTTCAGCAGCCGGATTAACGAGCTCATTGATCAACATTCGATTGGACGGTTGCAAGGCTCTGATTGACTGTAAATCATCCAAGGCACGTTCGACATTTTTTTCGGCTTCTGCAATAGGATCATTGGAAGTCACTGGCGACTGAGCATCAACACTAGAGTGAACAAGGCGCAAGATGGGGAGTGATGGCTGAATAGGCAGCAAGTCTACATTCAAGTCTGGTAAAATGCCAGCCTTGCACCAGCAATTTTGGATTGTTGTCGTGTCCACTTCGGCCCATGATCGGACAGCCAAGTGCATTGCTTCAAGTTGGTCGATATTGTAGATATGAGAAGGAGTGATGCCAGCATCATAGAAATCAATGGCATGGTGGATGAATGCAGAGCAGTAGTGTGATTTGAAGCACCGGATAATGCCCTGGTCGAGGGGCTGGACATGCGCAGTCAGATTTGGTTGAAAGTTCTCGACATGAATGTTTGTAAGGGTATCTGGTGCGACGTGTCCAGAAAAGTTGTCTTGAAGGAGCAATATCTTTCTCCCCTCTCCCCTCAGCTTCTCGTCCCATTTTGACAGCCACTCCTGGTAGAGTGAAGTGGTCATCCATGCTTTGGAATTATTACGATAGTCAAAGCCATGCTGTTCACCAGTCTTGCCATGGAATGCACGTGGCTTACATGCTCTCCCGATGATGAGTGGAGGGAGTTTTTTGGTGCCGTCTGCATTTGCCATGAACAAAAAGGTCATTCGAAGTTTCTTGCCCTTAACACCAGATTGTTGCTTGTCCGAAAGTCCACGGTCAGGTGGCATCCTAATTGAAAATTTTGAATCAGCTATGGTTTGATAATGAAATGGAAAACATACGCATAGAACAATGCAGTCTCGTCGCAGTTAAAGATATCCTGCAAGCTGTAACCATGCTTCTTCATCAACTCTTGAATATGTAGTCGTTCTTCTTCAACAACATCTGAGGGTACTGATGCTGCTTCGCCGTGACATTTTAGCTCTTTCAAACCTGTGTGAGCTTTGAACCGACTTAACCACCCTTCACTCAGACTTAGCCATTCATCCTGTGGCACACCAACACGCTCTGCAAATTTCTTCCACTTCTGACAGATCACCTTGCCTGTGAGAAGAACCTTTTTAGCCAATGCTTTTGAGACCCATAACTCAAGCATCTCTGTGACCTCGGGATGTTGTGTCTGACGGACTCGTTTCACTGAACAATCAGCACCTGTACTCCTCTCATACTCCTCTTGCCATTCCGCCTCGTGCTTGAGCCATGCAGAGATTCGTGGCTGCTTAAGATGGAGGGCAGGGTAAATTACATTGAAATGCTTTGCCATCTTGGTCTGGTTCTTGCCATTGGCATGATGCCAGTCGAGAATTCTTATCTGCTGCTGAAGGGTGGCATTCTCTTTCTTCTTAGGTTTCTACACAGATGGTTTCCCAGAGTCTGTGGCAGTCTTTCCGGTCTCTGGCTGCTTGTTCAAAGTTGGACCTGTGTCAAACTGAATCAGTATGCTTGGACCTGGAATCAAACTTTGAGCTTCAAAACCATACGTTTGCACTTCTTCAAAGTCACCCCACTCTTTTCTCCACTCATGGCAAGCTTTTGTAACCTTTGCACAATAGATTTACCCTTTGGATCTAATGCCTCATAGGCTGTTTCATAGTCCAATGCTGCTCCCAACTCCTCGACCAGATGTTCCTTGTCAACCAAGTTCCCACCATTATCCAGCCATTCTTTGTCAATGTCTGAAATTGGCCGGTTCACCTTTAAGTCAGCATCAAGTTTCTGTTTCTGGCCAGAAGTTTGATCTTGGAGCTTCTTCAGGCCCTTTTTCAGAATGTCGACTTGTTTCATATGTGAGAAATGACGTGGAGGGGAATAAGTGGGCAATTGGGTTGCTATTTCCAGCTTGGGACACAGTTGCCAAAAAAGAATAGTAGTAAACCCCCTGTTTCTGACCCTAGGTATGGGTTATTAGCCTCAAAAATAGCTATGGGTTATGGGTTATGGGTTATCGGTGTACATTCCCTGCAAACCAACTTGGGAAAACCAAAAAAGTATGGGTTACAAGGGAGTATGGGTTACATAGGGTATGTGTTATAAGGGAGTCGACTGTAACATGAGAATTTCCTGATGTATCAGCTCAGACCAAAATATGTGGTGTTGAGTGAGCTAGACATGGTTTTGCAACTCCCTGTCATTTTGCAACACCAGTCCAAAGATACTACCCCTTCGGTGGATTCGCTGCACTCCGGGGGGTTACCCCTTCGGGGCTTCTCGGCTCGCCCATGACCAATCTGCCTATAAGCCAGCCAATTACGCGAGGTTGTAATCAACAAGACTGTATCCTTTCTCATCACCAATATTCCAACTCTCGAGGGTAAATATCATCGATGACGACTCGATCACTTTAGGCTCGTTTTTCGACCAAGCCGCATGGACGTCTCTCAAGTTCCCCAGAATGGGATCCATTTTCTCCAGGAACTTGCGGAATGCCTCCCGATCGCAACGAAAGTCGGCTGGATCGTTATCGTGCAATAACATGCACTGACAACGGTCATATAAACATGTACTCGAAATAATGAGCACATACCTCTCTTCCCGACAAAGACACAATGAGTTCACTACCCTGGTTA
>JBBPUL010001229.1:0-10890 GCA_038094675.1 Spongispora temasekensis
TGCAAAACTGTTGCAATGGTGTTGCTGTTTTGAAATGGATGTATCTTTATAGTGTGTGAACCAAATCACATGACCCTGGGGACAATGTTGTAGCCAATGGTTTGTACTTTATTTGTTCCCACCAAAGTGAAGTAGAATTCTCATGAGTGATTGCAGGGCGCTTCACGCCCCAGTTTGGGGTTAGGCATTGCAACAGTTTTGCACCTCACTGTATACTGCCGTAAAAATTCGTATCCTAGGAAGACTGCATTTGTAGCTAAATTGGATATGTATAGTGTTAATGGAAACGCATAAATAATCTGATTGCCATCCTTCATTTCTGTTACGATCGGCCCCTTTTCTTTTTCTTTCTCGCTCTCTTTAAAATACCTTGTATTACTTAAACGCACACAGCCCTTCCCTTAGTCAGCATCTACGGCTGTGCGCTTTCTTATCTTTTACCTGTGACTCACGCGTTCCACGAAATTCCATGTAGTTCTATCATACACAGCCTTCTGACTCGTTTCGCACTGTGTATGACTTGTTTCCCTTATCTCCAGTTACCACATTCAGGTTCCCCTCTTATCGAGCTGTAGCACCGCTTGGTCTGTGCACAGGACTCTGCACATATAAATAGGGTGTAGCACAAGCGATGTATCTCCAGCTTGAGCCTACTCGAGATAGCAATCTATTGCGTCTTTGACCCTCTCACTCTCCTCTGCTCTCCCTTCGAACCACTTGGCCTCGCAGCGTCTTCGCTCGAGGATACTCTGACCTCGCCTTCGACATTGCTACATACTCGCCTAGGCGGAGTAGTGACCAGTCTCCGTGCATTGCACTCGGGACCTATGCCCCTCGTCTTCGCCTCGTAGCTTTAGGTTGCGCATCGAGTCTACGACCGACGCTACCCACGCCTGTTGTAACAAAAGGCTCAAGCTCTTCGAAACACGACTACCATTGCTGTAGATCGCAGCCATTTCGGCCCCTCTGTCACCTTTGAAGCGGCGCCTCCGCCCACCACCACCACCCCTCGTCATCTCCCCCTCTTGGAGGTCCACTACACCCCCTAGTCCTAGCTCAGGAACCACCACGCCCCCTTCGCCACCCAGCCCCCCATCCCCAATGTCTTCCAAACCCACCGAACTCTGCCTCGCCCAGCCCAAGGCCTTCACAGGCAAACAATGCGACGCCATGCCCTGGCTTCACTCGGTCCTATGGTACCTCACCGTTAATGCCGACGTCTACTCGACTGACGAGAAGAAGATTGGTTTCGCCCTATCATTCATGAACGACGGGAACGCCCTTACCTGGGCAGATACCTTCACAGATAAGAGCATGAGAGGTACCAACATGGCCCTCGGATCCTGGGACGACTTCGTCAAGGAGTTCAAAGCTCACTTCAAAAGCCTCAACACAGCCGCCAATGCTTTGACCTGGTTGGCCACTTACCGCATTAATGAGCGATGCAATGGAACTTTCCAGCCGTCCCTCAGCCAATATATCTCTGAGTTTTGCAACCAAATCAGCCTAGCTGGGCTCAACGAGGCAGCCACCATCTGCCATTACTTCTCCACTGGCATCCCCCCTTCACTCTCGGAAAAGGTGTACCTTATGGACACTGTCCCCACCACCATTGACGACTGGATCAAAAATGCCTCTCGTCTCGACGACCAGCACAAACGTGCTAAGCTTGTTGCCCGCCAGCACAAGCACTCCTCGACCCCCACCTTCGTCCCTCGTCCCACTCAGACCCCATGAGATAAAGATCCTAACACCATGGATGTGGACGCCATCCACATTCCTAAACTCACCCCTGAAGAGCATGAACGCTGCTTCAAACAAGGACTTTGCCTCTGATGCAGGAAATCGGGTCACTTTTCCAACAAATGCCCTACCTTCAAAGATCTCCCCCCTTACCCAAAAGCCGACCAAAAGGTCGCCAAAACTGAAGAAGAAATACCAGGTCTCATCGACGAAGATAACGATGAAGACCTTCACGTAGAGGCAGTGGGGATAAGGGATTTTTGAAAGGGAGGACTTCTTCGATGCAAGTACCTCCCCAACGTTTTGTTTCTTGTGCGCCTGTACTAGTATCCACATCAAATAGAGCTATGCGTATCCCCATTCAGCTCGTGGTACCCTCGCACACCATGAAAGTCATCGACTCTCCTGCTCTTGTTGACTCCTGAGCAGAAATCTCTTGTCTTGACTGGGCCTTCACCCAAAAACACAGACTCCCTCGTACCCGCCTCGAACAACCTATCCGCGTCCGCAACGTAGACCAATCCATGAACTCCAATGGAGATATTTTATTCTCCACCGAACTCTACATCTCCGTCGGAGAAGGAGTCACCCAAAAGGTGCTCTTCTACCTCATGAACTGCGGCAAGGAAAACGTCATCCTTGGCCTCCCCTGGTTGCATCTCGCTAACCCAACAATTGATTGGGAAAAGCAAACTATCTCCGTCCCCGAGGTCCTTGACCAATCCACAGACCTTTACCATGCCTATGTCACTGATCAAAAACGACATGACTCCCACTACCGTGCCCCACCCCTACAGGGGTTTGGGGAAACTTCGATTCGGTGTGTCAACATGACACCTGAAACTCACAGACATCTACACACATACTTGGATATTCAGTCCAAGAAATAGTGGCAAAATCAAACCATGAGCCACTACTCCATCAACCGTGTCATCTGAGGAGGACCATACATCCTGCCCTCCGCCACCATCGCCCGCTACTCCGAAGCAACCAAACTTGCGGAGAAAGCGGGGACCCAAACCCAAGAGGTCACCTTACCTCCGGAGTACTCAGACTTCACCAAAGTCTTTGAGGAAAAAGACTGTGAATCTCTTCCCCCGTCACGACCTTATGATCACGAGATCAACCTCGATGAGTCTTTCGTCCTGAAAATCAGGAAAATCTACCCTTTGTCCCCTGAAGAGCAAAAGGCAACCAAAGCCTTTCTAGACGAAAATCTTCGCTCCAGGAAAATTCGCCCCTCTAAGTCCCCACAGGCCTCCCCCTTTTTCTTCGTCAAGAAGAAAGACGGCAAACTCTGTCCATGCCAAGACTACAGGTACCTAAACGAACATACTATCCATGACGCCTATCCCCTACCCCTTGTTTCGGACCTCATCGACAAGCTTAAAGGAGCTAATGTCTTTACCAAATTCGACGTATGATGGGGATACAACAATGTGCATATCAAGGATGGTCACCAATGGAAAGGTGCCTTTATCACCCACAAGGGCCTTTTCGAACCAATGGTCATGTTCTTTGGCATGAACAACTCTCTGTCCACTTTCCAGCGTTTCACGAATGACTCCTTCAGAGACATGATTGCCGAAGGATGGCTCATCATCTATATGGATGACCTGCTCATTTTCTCTCCCGACAACAAATCTCACACCGAGCGTACCTGCCGAGTCCTCCAACGCATAATGGAGTTAGATCTCCATCTCCGCCTGAGCAAATTTAAATTCACCACGCCCAAGGTAGAATACCTCAGCATGATTATCAAACCAGGCGAACTCGCCATGGACCCCATCAAGCTTGATGGAATCACCTCTTGGCCTACCCTGAAGAAAGTTAAAGACGTATGCTCCTTCCTCGGATTCGCAAACTTTTATCGGTGCTTCATCCCCTCGTACTCTGACATCGCTTGCCCTCTCATTGACCTCACCAAGAAAACTGCAGCATGGCTTTGGACTCCCCACTGCCAAACCTCCTTCGATGAGCTCAAGAAGCTCTTCCTCTCTCGACCCATCCTTCACCTCCCAGATCTCTCCAAACCCTTTGCTGTAGCAACCGATGCATCATGAGACGCCACCGGAGCCATCCTCCTCCAAACAGACTCAAACGGGGACTGGCACCCTTGTTCCTACCTCTCTCAGTCGTTCTCTCCCACAGAACGAAACTACAATATCTTTGACAGAGAACTCTTGGCCATTATCCGCGCTCTCAAAGCCTGGTGCCACTACCTCCGTGGTTCGCAACATCCGGTCCAAATCTTCACTGACCACAAGAACCTGACGTACTTTCGTCAACCCCAGAATCTCAACCGTCGCCAAGCGCAGTGGCTCCTCGATCTTGCAGACTTTGATCTCAAGATGACCCACATTCCCAGTTCTCTACTTTCTGGCCCCGACACTCTCTCTCATCGTCCCGACCGACTCTCGTCCGAGTCTGACAACCAGGCCGTCACTCTACTCCTGGAAACCCTCTTTGTCCGAGTTGTGGATGCCGTCCTCGCGACAGCTATCCAAAAACACTCCACTAACGATGAACTCGTCATCCACCTCTGCGCAGACCTTGAAGGACCCACCTCCACCCCCCATCTTCGTACTCACCTCTCTGATTGGCAATTCAAGGAAAACCTCCTTTGCTATCGTGACCGCGTTTACGTTCCCAAACCCGAGCGTCTCTCGATCATCCAACGCGCCCATGATCACCCCTCCGCTGGCCACCCTGGATATCTGAAAACTTGCCAACTCATCGCTCATGACTTTTGGTGGCCTGGCCTTGCCACCCAGGTTCGCCACTATGTCGAAGGTTGCGCCCTTTGCCAACAAAACAAGGCCAACACCCACCCCACTGTTCCTCCTTCATCCCCTATCAAATCCCTTGCCTCGTGCCCTTTCCAGCAGGTATCCTGTGACCTCATCACAGACCTCCTGTTGTTCAACGGTTTTGACAGCCTATTGGTCGTGGTCAACCACAGGCTTACTAAGGGGGTAATTCTCTGCCCCACTATGAAACAAATCACCGCCAAGGGAATAGCCACTCTCTTTTTTCACAAAGTATACCGCCACTGGGGCCTCTACGACAAAATTATCTCTGACCGCAGCCCTCAATTCGCGTCCACCTTCGCTCGAGAGCTCAGAAAGCTCTTGAAATATGACCTCTCCCTATCCACAGCATACCACCCACAATCCGACGGCGAAACAGAGCGCGTCAACCAAGAGGTTGAAATATACCTCCGGATCTTCTGCGGAAACAACCCAACCGCATGGGTTGATCACATCACCCACGCAGAATTCACACATAATCACCATCCTACTCCGTCACTGGCAAGTCACCATTCTACCTCATGTATGGCTTCGAACCCCGTGCCCTCCCCACGGTCCTCGCGGAAACACCACTTCCTGCCCTGGAAGAATGCCTCAAGGCCCTATCCACAGCAAGAAACGAAGCACTCACCACCCACGAACTCGCACGCCAAGTAATGGCATCTTGCACACGCCGCTCATTCACCCCATTCTCGAAGGGAGATAAGGTGTGGTTAGAGGCAAAAAACCTCAATCGCCGCATCGTGAACCCCAAATTCGCACCAAAAAGGGAAGGACCCTTCGTTATCACAGACATCCTATCTCCCTTGATGTACAAACTCCGACTCCCAACAACATGGAAGATTCACCCCGTGTTCCATGCTTCTCTCTTATCGCCCTATCGCGAAAACAGTGTACACGGCCCGAATTTCCCAGCTCCACCCCCGGAGCTAATAGAAGGTGAAGAGGAATACGAAATCGAGAAGATCCTACGCCACAGAGGAACATCATGTTCCCACATGTTCCTGATCCAATGGAAGGGATACACCGTGGAAGAAGACTCCTGGATTCCAGAGCGGAACTTGAAAAATGTGAAGTCCACCCTTCAAGAATATAAGAACCTCCACCCGAAGGCCTTCCCTCCCTCAAAGCCTTAGCTTCCTCCCCTCACAATGCCCTCCATCGTCTTTGCTCCCTCACCTCTGCGCTTCTCTTTTACTATGTCCCATGTCTCATCCGTATCCCCCTCGTCGCCTTCCTCTCTGTCCATTTCAGTACCTCTTATGGAGGACTATCTTACTTTGCTGCTGTGCACCCCTTCTCCGCCGCTGGCCAACACTCCTCATCATGAGGATGCTGTGGTACTGGCAACAGACGATCTTCCTCCTAGCCCAGGCTCTCCATATACCATCCCCGTCCTCGACCCGCCCGCCGACACCCCAACTCCAATAATCTCTGTTGACATTCCCATCCATGCCCACACCCTTAGGTCCTCCGACCCCACTGATGACGAACGCAGTACGCTCCACAAGTTCCTCACAGACCCCCATATGTTCACAGGGATCTCTGCCTTCACCAACCCCTCTTCGATATTCTTCCTCCTTTACATGATCTACCTCCAGTTGAAACGTCTCCCTCATATGTTTCAGACCCTCATCGGTAATGAACATCGTAACACCGCCCTCACCGGAGCCTCCATCTGCAATATTCATTCAAGGATCATTGGACACGTACATGACCTGGCCCATCAGTTAGTATATTTGGAATTCGTTCAGGACATCGACCGATACCTCCGGGAAACTGCTGCAGTCTCCGTCCCCACCAATATCCATATCTCTGGCTTCGCACTCCACTCTCCCTCTCCAACGACCTCCGAAATCATCCGCGATTCAGTCCCTGCAGTGAATGGTATGCCTAGCACCTCCTCCTCCCCCATCGACCCCATGGAAGCATTAGCCATTGATGCTCTCCAAGCATGGTTCGACCGCATCCAGGAAGCCACCATCCAATGACGCATTCTGCAAGGAGACCTACCCTGTCCTAGCAACCATCACCGCTACCAGGACTCCTGCTTCGTCTGTCACAGGCTCGGGCATATTCGGGTCCACTGCCCTCACTACACATGCCCCTTCTGTTGTCGCCGCTCTCCTGGACACACCCAAAGTGCTTGCCCCTTCCACAACCGTCGCTCCCCACCCACGTCCTCCTCTTCCTCAGCCTCCTCCCACAGCTTTTACCAGTCCCGGGGATCCTTTCGGTCCCGTGCCTCCAACACTTCCCGCCGCTCTCAGCGCTCTAGCCGCGCGCTTCCAGTACCTCCACCTAGATCCCCACCAATATTAGATGAAGATGACAACTTCCACTTCGACTCGGTCAGGGAAAGTAACATGTGCGGATCACCCGTAGGGTCTTGCCGTGGTTTATAAAGGAGTAGTCTCACTAGGGTTTCGACTCTACTAAGGGGGTAATGTTACGATCGGCCCCTTTTCTTTTTCTTTCTCGCTCTCTTTTACCTTGTATTACTTAAACGCACACAGCCCTTCCCTTAGTCAGCGTCTATGGCTGTGCACTTTCTTATCTTTTACCTGTGACTCACGCGTTCCACGACATTCCATGTAGTTCTATCATACACAGCCTTCTGACTCATTTCACGCTGTGTATGACTCGTTTCCCTTATCTCCAGTTACCACATTCAGGTTCCCCTCTTATCGAGCTGTAGCACCGCTTGGTCTGTGCGCAGGACTCTGCACATATAAATAGGGTGTAGCACAAGTGATGTATCTCCAGCTTGAGCCTACTCGAGATAGCAATCTATTGCGTCTTTGACCCTCTCGCTCCCCTCTGCTCTCCCTTCGAACCACTTGGCCTCACAGCATCTTCACTCGAGGATACTCTAACCTCGCCTTCAATGTCGCTACATACTTGCCTAGGCAGAGTAGTGACCAGTCTCCGTGCATTGCGCTCAGGACCTACATCCCTCGTCTTCGCCTCGTAGCTTTAAGTTGCGCATTGAGTCTACGACCGACGCTACCCACGCCTGTCATAACAATTTCTGCATGTATATTACATACATGGGTAATTCCTCTTCCCACATTAGCAGATCCATTGGCATTCCTGACTTCGATGGGTCTAGCCAATTCTTCGCATGCGATGGCATTGGTGGTGATGAATCCTTGGTTGACAAAACAATGAGTAGCTCCACTGTCAACTAACGCAGAGACCCAGACCAAGGATTGGTCATTCCTTTGTAGTTTTAACTCTACTTCTAGAGCATTTTCTCTGAGATGTCATGTCTTATATGGCATCATGTGGATATGTTGAGGGATTTCATAAATTACATCATTTTTTTGTATTTGTGCAAAATTAAGTACCCAAAGTTTTTCTTCCAGGGCCGAGCTCAATTGAAACTTCGCTGTGGAATATTCGTCTGATGGGCTACCATATCGAGATGACAGTTCATGCAATGAGAATGAGACAGGCTCATAGTTTTTGTTCTGAGCCATTTTGGCAAGTTCTCACATATCAAACACTTCATAATTAAAAGAGGATGACAGATCGACAATATTAATTACAGAGGCAATTTCGTCCCATTCAGACTCATCATAATACATATCAAAAAAATCAGAAATAGATACATAGTCTGAAACACTATTTTTTGTATTTAAAACTTTTTTGTTATTCAAAACAGATGTAAAAGAAGTATTGTCCGAGACCTCAGACACCCTTATATCTGAAGTCGGCATTAAAAACCGGCCTTAGCATGTGCTTCTACTGTGAGTCGATCTCACCAGTATGCTTCAGCTTTTTCCGTCATCCATGCCTGATGGTGGGTGGTAGCCGCTGATTGCGGCACTTATGGGGGTGGTGGCGGAGTGGAGATTTGCTGCTATTGTGGGGGCCAGGATGCAGTGGGGTACCCTGGGGCCTACTGAGGGTGAGAGGAGATTACCTCTCTTGCCTCATACAAGGTGCAATTTCGGGGGTGATGGGATAGGTTTGTGGGACACATTGCCCAGATGTGGCCCTTTCTTTGACAACCAAAGCAAGTTCAATTGTCGGAGGTGGATGGTGTATATGGGGTTTGGTGATCTATCTCCATAGGAGCACCTTGACCGGGTTGGGTACCAGTTGGAGTAAATCTTTGTCCCAGTACAGGGGGACGAGGAAGCGGGCGAGCACCAAAGGGTTGAGCACTTGGAGCACGAGGAGCCGCAGGGCCTATACTGGGCCTGGCCAAGGCAATTCTCTCAAATTTATGATTGATGGCTGTATAAGCCTCAACCAGTCCTTTGAAGTCATCATCGTCCAGTGTAGCTCCATGCAACTCATGTTCAATGTGAATCTTGTATTGCACTGCTCGTTTAAGCAAGTGCACTGCTTCCTCATTGCTACATTTGATGTCTGAGAAAAATACCGAAAAATCTCTCATAAAAAGAGTGAAATCACCAGTTTTTTTTAGATTTAGTAATTTTTTGTAGGCCTTATGGCGAAGAGTGCCTATCATGAAATAGAATGTTATCTCGGCTTCTACTTCCACAACCGAGGGCCATTCATCGATGTCCTTATCACCGAACTCCTCTAAGGTCTTTATTGCGAAGGGCGTGGCATCGTCTACCAAGTGGGTTGCTACCACATAAGTCTCTTCGCGTATGTCTAAAGTTTTGACCTTTAAGTAGAGTTTCATTTTCACTCACCATAGATGAAACGTTACCTTGTTCCCATTCCATAGACTGGGATCTCCTATTGTTCATTTGCCTTTGGTGGTGACATCAAGTTGCAGACTCGACAGCTGGTCGGCAAGGCCATCGATTTTCTGGTTCAATGATCCTGACATTTTCGATTATTTCAAAGGTGGCGGTGGCTGTGTAAGGGTTGGAGGAAGGGGGAGTAGAGCGGTGAGTGTCAAAGAAGAGTTGTAAAAGTTGGGGAGGAATGTTAGCGGCTTCTAATTGGAAGCTGGTGTTGCCGGTCCAGTCCCACTCGGGTTTCGGAGTGCTTTTTCGAATGATGAGAAATTCGTAGCTGATCGTGCACATATACTTAAAAGGAAACTCGCTTGCCACTACCATGAAGAGGGCTTCATGAGGGTTTCATCTCACGAGGACGAGTCTTGTATGCCAGCTTGGAACCAGAGAGTTGAAGGGGGGGAACCGGGTTCTGCCTGGCTACGGCTGACATTTTAGTATGCTGAGACTGCGAATCTTACAGAAGAAATCACGATTCTGTTGGATTGCACTGCTCGAAACAGCTGCACTGACCCACTATGTGTGAAAGGAATTGATCATTATTTGTTGGTGGCCAAGCGTGTCCTCTCGAATGAGGTCTATTCCTTGGCAATGCGAACCAACTATTGCACCCGACATGTGCAGCTCAAACAGTTTTGTATAGGAGTTGTTGTCTCCTAGCTGTCACATAGCAAACACGTTCCCAATAGAACAATGACCACTTTATGCCTGTAGATTGGCTTTCCGACAGTGAGTAAAAATGACAATGAGTGGTGCGCATGTGTATCTGGCATGAATGTAGAGAGCAACATATGGCAGCTTCGACCTAATGAAGTGACCTATACTAGGACATGACCATTGGTCTCTACTAACCACAAGGAAGAGGGAACTGAGGATGGAGGACTGTGACTTAGGTCACAAAGACACAAGAGGTCAAAGCTGGGGCTCAGCTCAACTCTTGGTCCATCTTATATATGTCTACTACTATTAAATACATGAGGCATGACAAAGCTACATGTGTCTAACATAAGGCGGTCTAGACTTCTGACGTCATAGATAAGAGATAAGGGGTCCAGACCCATGACATCATTAATGAGGTCATATCACGTGATTGGTCTAGACCAGTGATGTCATATTACGTAATGTGGTGTGCCACACTGTTGAGATCAGAAAAAGAAGGCACATTTGAATAAGATTACAACACTCATTACTTACAGTTCTGCATCATTCTGGACATTTCTCAGTCATTCCATCACTCTCAACTGAGGTATGTAGTACTAATGCTCATTACTATTTCACTCACTAACTATTTACTTAGTTCTGACTGCCATTATGTTATGGGCCATAATGTATGAAAATATCACCATCATGATGAAGTCAAAATAAACTCACCAGAATCAGTGAACCAGACTATTCCATCTTCATTGGCCCTAATCACTACTCTATACTCATTTGTTATATCTCAATAACAAAATTTCCATATGTAGTCATCACTGCCACTTTAACTCCACATGTCAAACCAACCAGCTATTATGTCCACATACCCAGCATGTGCTGCTCCTACACTCTCCAAAACATAGGTATTTGCATCAAAAATAGGCCACTGCTTCCTGAAGGAAGACAACCAGCTTAAT
>JBBPUL010001230.1:0-10881 GCA_038094675.1 Spongispora temasekensis
GTCACCGTGGTGGCTATGGCCGACCCGGCGTGGGCATACCCGGGTTGCCCCCGGGTTTACCCATTCTTGGCCCTACCCCCCCCCCCCCCCCCCCCTTTCCTTCCCTTGTGGTCACTCTCTCCCTTGTCTGAAAAGCAGAAAGATCGTTTGACTGATTCGGATGAGTCGTCCCTGCAGGGCGGGGGCACCAATCGTGGTGGCGAGAGTGCAGGTGCCAAGAAGTTTCCACGCACGCACTGTGATCAATTGACACGACTGCGGAGATAAAGAGGGGCGACTGGCGGCAAAACGAGACCAAAGAACCCTACCTCAAACACTTGGCCTCTCCCAGCCATGTGCACATGTGTATGTACAGCCCTCAGCTTGCTAGAAATTTCTGGGCAGGTTGTTGAGTTGTTGAACTCGAATGACCCTCGTAACGAGGGGGTTCAAGCCAAGCCAAGTTGAGGACAGGTACGTCTCTCGCCCTTGTTCAACGTTGCACGTTTGAACTCCAACTGAGGCTGCTGTCTCACAACTGGGTGGTGTGGCGAGCGACACCATGCAAGAACGCTTACTGTAAGGCAAGTCGCTGTTTCGTTGCATCCAACTCTTCTCTTCTCTTCTCTTTCCCGATCACAAACCATAGTCGCCTGAGAGAGCGACAGAAACTATGCACTTGAAAAACCTGAACTCCCCCTTCACCTCACCTCTTCTGCTACGGCCCCGAGGTGGATCGATATCCGACCAATCCACGCTGGAGCCCAGATCAATGAAATGGATGACGGAAAGTTAGCGGTATGAATTGCGACTAGCACCTCCCAATGGGCATGTCGCACTGCATCCGCCAAGCGAGTCCAGCCGACCAGGGATAGTAATGAATGAATGCGGTGGCCTGGCACCTTTCTGAGTCCGTGTCATTGTCACTGTGTCTGCATTGAGCTTCTAGGAAAGCAGGTCGGGTATGTACGGTTAGCTTCGGTTCACGAGTGGGTTTCTCAGGGCGCTTGCCATGAGAAACCGAGCAGAGTGATTTGACGAGACATTATCAGGTTCCTGACCGCGACGCCGCAAGGAATGATCCTCCTTATATCCGCCACCCCCTCGTTCCTGCTGGTGTATGTCTTCAAGTTGTTTTGGTATGTACACAGTAATGCCACATGCCGTATATACTCCCCCGGGCACAGCCCACGGACACGATCGTGTATAAAGTGACGGTTTACATCCACCATAACATAACCGTAACTTTATTTACAGTTCTGTATTACGACGACAGGCTTCCACGGTCAACGAGATCACCGTGCCGCATCTGTGCCTTTGAAAGCGTGCCTTGGGTACAACCGAGATATCATTTCACAGGTTGGTCAACTCATCCATCGAATGTCACAGAGAATCGATTGGGATTGCAAAAGTTAAAGAAGTCCCGAAAGTACTACCCAGAAATGATACCCTCTAAGCCATAAACACAGAATTCATCCACCGTCATACCCAGCATGTATGTCCACGTTATGTTGTCGCCGATGCCGAAGCTGAAGCCGAAGCCGACGACGACGATGATCCGCTCGGACCACCCCCAACAATGCGTTCGTCCAACAAATACGCCTTGACATCACGCACGATCCGCCTCGCTTCGTCTCTCTCCTCCTCCGCCCGACGCAGCCGCGCCCTCAGATCGGCTTCCTCAGCAGCACGGTTGCTGGCCTTCGCCTTGCCCTTTACCTCGTCGCGCCTTACCATGGAGTCCGAGACGTCGTCCTTCACATGCTCATCCTTCCCTACCTTACCATCAGCATCCATATCAGCATCCTCATTCACCCGATCCTCCTTGACGTCACCGCTAGCCTCGACCGCCGTCGACCCCACCTTCAACGCCCTCTCCAACACTGCCACGCGTTCCGCCAACACATTTGCCGCGTCCGTCGCCTCTGCCGTCTCGCGCACCAACGTGTCCACGACGCGTGCATCCACCACCACCACCACCTCCTCATGGCTCGCGAGTGAAGGGAGCGCCGATTCCATCGTGTTCCCATTCGTCGCACTGGGCCTAGTTGGGTGATGCAGCAGCGCCGGACCTTTGGGCCTCATCGGAACCGGTGGCGTCAACAAAGGCTCGTCCGCCAACTCGCACTGCGCCTTGGCAAACGCTACAGTATTTTTCCAGCGGCAGAAAAGAATCGAGAGTGAGAGATGTCGGAATCGATCGAAAGGGGGGGACCGTTGAGAAAAACCAATCAAGCCAAGCAAAAAGAAAAGAAAAGAACCTAACCAAGAGATCGCGACGCACCAATCGCAAACGGGTCCGATTCTGAACGCTGATCGTCGAGACGCGAACCGTTACCATGATGCTGACGAGGGCCGTGTCCAAGCATGGATCCCTGTCCCTTTTCTTCACGTCCCCGTCGGCGAGGCACTGTCCAAGATGGCAAAAGCGTACAGATATATTCAGGTAAGATCATGCGTGCATTGGCCCAACGCAATTTGGTCGTGTTTGTTGAGCGCACAGAATGAAAAGAGTACAAGAGGGGGGGAAAAAGAGCAGAGAAAGGCAGAACAAAGAGCAGCAGATAGAATAAATGAAAAGCAGAACAAACAGAAAGAAGAAAGGAAGAAAAAGAAAGGAAAATCAGAGAATAAAAGAGGGCTTACACTCCTTAGACCCCCGTCTCCGCCCTTGGCCCCATGCATTCGTGTTGATGCTAGTGTTCATCTCATCTGCGTCCGCATCTGACAGCTCCCGCTTCTTGCGCCGTTCCTGAGCCATTTTCGAATTTTGCCTTTCACCTCCGCCGCCGCCCCGCGACGACAGGGATACAGACGAATACGATGACGACGACGATGAGGAGGGCCTAATATCATGGTGGTCATGCTGACGTTGATGCCGTTCGTGATGATGACGTGAGTGATGTTGATGGTGATGAGAACGACCGCGGTGACGTTGACGCTCCAACAAGCTCTCCGACGAGCCGCCTTGTTTCCCTAGGGTTTCCGCCCCTCCAGCTCCATCTCCAGCCGGTAGGTCCACTGTTGCCTGCAACGTTTTTGGCGATCCCACCGGCGTCACACCACACCCTTCCGCGAACAATGTCTCCGATATCCTCTGCCACCTCGTCAACAACCACATCATCGTCCGCTGCGATACCGCCTTGTTGTTGCCACTGTTCGCCGTTGCTTCCACGCCCGCCGCTCCGCCGCCTCCCAACAGGCGATGTCCAAATATCCTCGCCACATCCTCAAGCTGCAGCCCATTTTCAGGACACAGCGGCAGCTGTGTGAAGAACCCGCAGAGGTAGACGAGCAACGATAGGTTTGCAGAGGGGAGGAAGCGCAGCAGGATCTGCGCCATCGAGACCTGATCCGACTCGACCGCGCTGTCTGGGTCAGGGAGGTGTAGGTCGACGTACGATGTTGACATCCACGGGAGTGTGCGGGGAGTTTCGCCGCGCGCGCGTCGTTCTTCCTCTTCCTCTTCCAATTTGTCCCTGCGTTCCTCCTCGCGTTTCACGCTCGGTCGGACAGACCAGTTCCAGAGCGCCGCAAAGGTCTGATTGTCGAGCAGAGGGCTTGGCAGGCTTGAGATGAACGTTGACAAGAGAGCGCAGACGTCGGGCATCATCTGTCCGCGCATACTAAAATGCGCGCCGAAATCGGAAGTGTTATCAAAGAGTTTGATTAGTTCGTGGTGTCGGTCGCGACTGGGCAGTGCGCGAAACAGGCCGGCTTGGTATATCCCTGGACAAAAACATGAGACGAAATCATCAAAGCAAAAGACGAAGGCAGCTCGCCAGTCTTGGTCAGCTCTTCTATGCATGCGACGACGACGATGGGGAGATGATGTTGATAGTCGCCGATAACGATTGGAGTCGAGGCATAAAGAACGACTTGCTCGAGGGGTGTACCGATGGCATCTTTCGCACCCGACAACACGGTAAAAAGAATATATATATGCACAATACCAAGGGAAAAAGAGAGAGATAGGACACGCACGGAAACTCGGGTCCATGTATTGTACGCGTTCGCTCAGTTTGCGGCTCAGCTGCTCGCGCAGGCGGCCGTCCCGGTTGTGCGTTGCCGCAACGTCTTCGAAGCCGATATAATCCATGGCACGACGGCCAGAGCGGCGCGCGAGGGTGTCGAGACGGCAGTACAAGTTTCCGATTTTGGCTTTTGGGACGGGGGGGTGGGATGGTACAAAGGTATCGTCGCCGTTGTCGTTCTTGTTCTTGATGTCATCATCGTTAAGGTCGTTGTGGACGACGATATTCGTCCGCGCGGAGCGAGGCGACACCGCAGGAGCATCGATGAATCGACTGTTGTGAACGGCAGACAGGCCGGTCGGCTGGCCGCATGCTCTCGCCAATCTGTCAGGCTCAAGATTGGGGGGCGGGGTATGTACGATCCTCCGGATGTCGGATGCCGATCGTCCCCGGATACTTCCACCGTTGCCACCGCCGCCGCCAGCTCCAGCCACCACACCAGGGACAAATGTGGAAATACGGGAGAGGAAGCCCGGGCGTTTACCATGGGTTGGGGCAGCGTGTTCGTCGGCGCGTGTTGGAGGAGGCGGACGGCCGGTGTGATGGTGGGTTGGTGTAGATGGTGGGATGAGAGATGGAAGCGACGGATCGGGAGGCTGATGCTGATGAAGCTGATGCTGCTGCTGCGGGGAGGGTCGGGCACGAGGCGCCCATGCCGTGTCCACACGGGGGCGTAGCTCGGGCGAGGAAGAGGTATGGTGGTGGTGGTACGGCGATGTGGAGGATGAAGTGTTGCTGCCGCCACGGGGGGACGTACCAGTGGTGGGTGGTTGGGGTATGGCAGGCGGGCGTGATGCGTGTGTAGGCGTCGTGGGTGGGTCATGTGCATGAGGGGCAGCAGCAAGGCTGGCACCTGGACGTAGGAGAATACTTCGTTGCCGTGGAGGTTCGTTCGGTTGCGGGTATGAACGAGCCGACGGTGTATGGAGTGGGGCACTCGGTCGATCGTCGCCGCCGCGATCCTGGCGGTGGACGACGGTAGTCGGAGGGGGACCTGAATCAGAGTACATGATGATAGAGAAGAAGCAGAAAGCAGAACGGATGAGGGTAAAAATGTAGACTACTAGCAGCTGACGAGCTGGACGAGACTCTGATCACATTTGAATTGCGACTAGAGCCTATCGGAACCAACCAGAAAAAAGAGAAGAAGAAGAAAAAGGAGAAAAAGAAAAAGGACAACTTCTTGAATGCCGGTCCAGATCTCGCATTGGATCAATCAACGTCCGCGGGCGGGTGGGGGCGGGGCCGCAATAACAAGAAAGCGTCGCATCAAGTTGAAGGCCCAGGCCAATTCGTCCCTGGTCTCGAATTCCGTCCAGATCGGGAAATGTAAAAAAATAAATAACAAATAAGCAAAAAAAAAGGTACACAAAGTGCCTTGCACGCGTAGCGCGTAGCAACTGACAGGTCAGGTGATTACTCCCACGCTTCACCCTCCCTCAAATACCCGTCCTGCCGATTACATGCACTAGAGCCAGCTCTCTTCCGCACTGTCATGTTCTCCAGCACCAAGACCCTCCTTGCCGTCCTTTCCTGCGTGCTCATTGCGCAGGCCCAGTCTGACATCAGCAGTAGTGTCTCCACCACTAGCTCTGCTCCCCCCTCGCAGTCTTCGGTTCCTGCAGGGATTGACCAGTGCATTCTCACCTGTGTCACTACGGCTGCTACAAGTAATGGATGCGCGGGCTTGTATGTCTTCCCCCCGAAACTCCCCGCAAACATGTTTCGCTGATTTCCGCCGTGAAGCTCCGACCTTTCCTGCGTTTGCAGCTCGACTGCCTTCCAGCAGGCGGCTTTACAGTGTATCACCTCCAACTGTCCTTCAGCGGATGTCCAGGCTGCCACCCAGCTTCAGCAACAAGAGTGTGCTGGCCGTAAGTCACTTTGTGCCACCTCTTACGTTCACCTTGACCCACCTTGTCATCATAATAGTAAGCTCTGGAACTCTATCTTCAACGACATCAAGCGCATCAACTCCTACATCTTCCTTGTCGTCGACCCCAGTGCCTTCATCCTCTTCTGGATCTAGCTCTTCCAAGCCCTCGTCGTCATCGTCTTCCACGTCCAAACCGTCCACATCCGCCTCTGGCAATCCCACTACCTCGGCCTCTAGCGCTGCCATGCCGTTTGCGGCGCCATTCTCGTTGGGAACAATTGTGGGCACGTTTGTCGCCACCGCGGGTGCATTGGTCGGTGCCGCTCTCGTCTTGTAGACCAATCTCCGTCCCGTCGTCCACCCATTTGCTTCACCATGTTCTTGGCGTTTGGAGCCTGGAGCCTGCACTGAAACGTGTCTCATCTTACATAAAATGGACGTGACAATATACCGTGATTGAACTTTACACTGTCAGAAGTTGGATTTGTAGAGTTTTGAATATATATATATTCGTGTCCGATGACGTATTTTGCATAAATATATCCTTCTTGGGCGTTAGTACTTTTGCACAGCTTTGCGGGGAAAGGCTTTGTATCCCACGCTGTGCGCTGCAGCAGGTCATTGGAGGCAGCGAATTTGTGGCCGTGGCAATCGGAACGCGACGACCTGCCTATTCTCGTCGGGCGCCAGATGGGCACGCACAGGTTGGTGGTATTTTAAAACACATAGAGACGGCCGCACAATGCATCGCCGACGACGAGTGCATGAACCAGAACACGCCGTGTGCCATTCGGGAGGGTCCAGAACGTTTCTTCTAGATATTGTAAAGGGAAGTTGACGGGTAATATTGAATGTCGATGACGTTGGGATGGGGACAAAGCAAAGGTGGTTAAGGGCGGACCGGGGCGGCGGCCAAACGACGCCGAATAAGATTTGGTGACGCGGCGTAGTGCGGTTTCGAGGACGCTCCGGCTCTGGTGGCCTGGAAGGGGGCGAGCTGATGATAAAAATAGGAGAAACCAAACAAGGCTAAATGGAACTCGAATTCATGCTGCCAGCAGAGAGGGCAGGATTGGGCGCTACTTTAACAACAAACATACGATACTTGTATAGATCCTGAACAGCGTTATTGTAAGCTAAACGCAGTTGTTTTATTGTTTGTTTGTTTTTTGGTTGTCGTTGGTGAGGAATGGGGTATGTCACATGTCACGGCTTGTGACATGTTCCTAGCAGGTGAGAAACAAAGCGAGCGGCTGCAGTTCATCGTCAGGACACTTGTCCGCTGTTCCCTCACTCCAAGCCAAAGCCCTTTCAAAGAGAGCTCTCCCTCCTCCCTCCCCCTCCCCCCCTCCTTCCCTTGCACCCGACGGGTCCGTGCACCCCGCACTCTCCCCCGTCGCTCTCGTCGTCCTGCACCGCCCCCCGCTATCCCTTCCGCCATGGGCAACTGTATGTCTGCCCAGGACAGGGCCGAAAAGGCAATATCAGACGCCATCGACCGTCAGCTCGAGGAGGACTCAAAGAAGCTCAGAAAGGAGTGCAAGATTCTCCTCCTAGGTCAGTTCCTTCCTCCACCCTCCCCGCGCCGCATCCGCAACCCGGCGCCTCTTTCCCACTCCCCGCTCTTCCTTCTTCTGCTTACTCTCTCTTTCCTGCCGCGTACCATCTTGACCATGTAGGCTCGGGCGAGTCGGGCAAATCCACCATCGTTAAGCAGATGAAGATTATTCACCAGAACGGCTTTACCGACGAAGAACTCATGACATACCGTCCGACTATATACCGAAATACGCTCGATAGCGCACAAGCCATCGTTCTCGCTATGCGCAAGATCGGCTACGAGTGCGTCGATCCAAACAACCGCGTACGTTCCCCACCAGCCATGTTCCCACCTCGTCCTTCATCACCGCCACTCCAGGTCAACGCGGACCGCATATTCGACTACCGAATCGACCCTTCCCCCACCTTTGTCTTTTCAGCCGAAATCGCGCAAGCCATTCACCAATTGTGGAAGGATCCTATCATCCCGAAACTCATGGACCACAGCAGTGAATTCTACCTCATGGACAATGCATCATAGTCAGTACCATGCCGTGTCGGTCGCAATATGGCTCATTCGGAATCTCTCACACATGTTCTCTTTGCCTCAGCTTTTTCAACGACGTCTTGCGAATAGGCTCGCCAGATTACTGTCCCGACAAGGACGATGTGTTGCGAGCTCGTCTAAAAACGACGGGCATCACCGAAACGAGATTTACGATGGGCCAGCTTCAGTGCGTCTCTTTCCGTCTCGGCCTTTCACTCCTCCCACACTGCGTTCAAGGATACATATGTTTGATGTCGGTGGACAACGGTCGGAACGAAAAAAGTGGATACATTGTTTTGAGAGTGTAACGAGCATCATCTTTTGCACGGCCCTCAGCGAGTATGACCAAGTATTATTGGAGGAGAAGAATCAGGCCAGTTTTCTTATTTTCCCAACGTGTCATTTTTAGCCAATACTTTTTTGTTCCCCTCTTAGAACCGGATGGCCGAGTCCCTTATCCTTTTTGAGTCTGTCATCAATTCCCGATGGTTCCTTCGAACGTCTATCATTCTATTTCTCAACAAGATCGACGTGTTCAAAGCGAAGCTGCCAAAGGCAAGTCTTGAGGGGACACGTCATCTGTTTTTCCTCAGCCAAGACATTTGTTAGGTTCCACTAGAACGATATTTCCCAGAATACTCGGGCGGTGCAGATATTAACAAGGCGGCCAAATATATACTATGGAGATTTATGCAAACAAATCGGGCACGACTGTCTGTTTACCCCCAGTGCGTCTATGAGTTTATAATTTACTCCACACCGATCGATGGTCGCTTCGTCGTACATCAGTTTAACCCAGGCAACGGACACGACCAACATTCGATTAGTATTCGCGGCAGTGAAGGAGACCATCCTACAGAACGCATTAAAGGACTCGGGCATTCTGTAGTTTTTTTTTTCTTCCTTTTCTTTTAATTGTTAAATCTTTTTCTTTTTCTTCCATGTGCTTTTGTCACTTGCTCTTCCTTCATTCCTTTTGTTTCTAACCGTTGCTTCATTTTCGTCATGTGTTACAAAGTCGGTGTTTGCTATCTATTGGTAAGGTGTTTTTCTCTCTTGTTTTTATGTTGCAGGCGCGCTTGTCGTTGTCTCCATTATCTTCTTTTTGACATGACTAGTTCCCGCCCACTTCAATATCCTTGATCCATCTCGGGAATGGAAGTTGCATTTTTATCGCTGTGGAAATTCTTGACTTTCTTTTTTTTGTCTCCTTTTCCTTCCTCTCTCTCACTCTCTCAGCATCTCTCGCCCATCTCGCATGTCTTCTTTTACATAACATATCATCATCCTATTTCGGCATCCCTCACACCCTATTCCATGCATGTTGTCAGTGGGGCTGCGGACGCAGCCACCGATGCACAGCGCCGCCATATGCGCCGGTAGCCGTTGGTGGCCACGTCTCTCTTTCTCTCCCGAGTTCGCTTGCTTTCTTGGCACGTCACTGCACGTCACTGCTTTATATATATCCGAATCGCCAAAAAGTCAACAGCTGGTTGGATGGGAGTTGGGGGAGGGATCGGCAAAGCAACGACAAAAAAAAACAAATACAAAAAAAAACATATTATGCACAACTACAACGAACGAACGGTTTTGGTTTTTCATTCATTTTTTTTTTTCAGTTCCACCCCACCTCTTTGAGCCTACTACATATCATTAGATCATATATATATATATCATCGTGACGCTCTCTTCAAGTTCATCGGCGTCGGCACCTCTCTACATCATGGTAATTTCTTTCGCTTGGCTCTTGGCGTCTTAGATTTGACACTAGTACACTGGAGGCGCTTCGAGTCGCTTCTCGACTTTCGTCTGTTGATATGATTTGTTGGTGGGGCCCTACTTTTTTTTTTTTTGATATATTAGTCTCAGACCAGGGCCGGCGCACGAGATGGTGATCTTATGGTTTGAACAAAGTCCCAGTGGGCCACAGTGGCAGCTGCAGACATCGTTATAATAATCCGATTATTTTAAAGAGTCACGGTGAATGGGAGACTTTGTGTCGTTGTTCCCTTGATATCCTTTCGGATATTGGCCTCCATTGGAAGGCAACCTTCTCTTCAATTGTGGCCGTCGTTGATTGGCTTGACAAGTGTTTCTTCTTCTTTTTCTCCCTGTTTTCAATTTATCACACACATATACATATGTATTAGCATTGCAGGCGCTGCTATTCAAATAAATAAGTATATCTGCCGTAGTATGTGTGTTCACTGTACCACGGTAACACTATGTATCATATGATTCAGATGTACTACATATGAACAATGAGCATATTTTCAGAGCTTGGACATTAGACAAAGATGTATTGGTGTGATGCGTATAATATGGACATCATCTAAGTTCAAGAAGGAGTCAAAAAAAGATACTTCGTTGGTCGACTCCGCCGAGCCGCCCACTCGAAATCCACGTCCGAATTCCGAGTGGATCGGAGGCGCCCACTCGTATGTATGTACATACTATGAGATATTACTTCGCGAAAGGTAAAAGAAAAGAAAAGAAAAACCCGCCGAATCGTTGCCACCCAACACCACAGCTTTGGCACACCAGTTCACCAGTTCAAGCATATATGTACATCGCCGCCGCCACCGTCAACGCGACCCTCGTCGTCAACATCCCGGCATCCCATCAAATAAGCACTGCGTCATACTGCCCCACCATATCAACCAGCGCCCTCCACCCCAACTCATGCCTAGTACCAACCCCGTCATTTGAGTCAGTTAACATATCGATTGCAAAAGTAGTACGACGCCCGCATCGTGCGTGTCCTATACTTGCCCATTGTCATCTTTGCACATCCCCACAGACGCCCATCAACCCGCCTCCAACAACTCCACCCGGACTCGGATCCCCCACGCTCATGCTCATGCCCATGCCCATACCTATGCTTGAAACGCCCACGCCCACGCCCA
>JBBPUL010001231.1:0-10881 GCA_038094675.1 Spongispora temasekensis
TATCGCGGAATGCATGAGTCAGAGATAAGAGATAAGGAAACGCACAGCCATGAACGCTGACTAAAGGGAAGGGCTGTGCGTGGTTAAGTAATACAAGGTAAAAGATAGCGAAGAAAGAAAGGAAAAAGGGGCCGATCGTAACATTCACCAACCCCTCCTCCATATTCTTTCTCCTTTATATGGTCTATCTCCAGCTAGAATGCCTCCCCCACCTCTTTCAAGTCCTCATCGGTAGCGAACATTGTAACACTGCCCTCACCGGGGCCTCTATCCACAGCATCCACTCAAGGATCATTGGACACGTGCATGACCTGGCCCATCAGTTAGGTTACTTGGAGTTTGTCCAAGATATCGACCGATACCTCCGGGAGACCGCTGCGATCTCTGTCCCGACCAATATCGCCATCTGCGACCATAACATCCGCTCCCCCTCCCCGATGACTTCTGAAATCATTTGGGACTCAGTCCCCGCAGTCAATGACACCCCAAGTGCATCGTCATCCCCTCTAGACCCCATGGAAGCACTGGCTATTGACGCCCTCCAGGCACGCTTCGATCGCATCCAAGAAGCTACGATTCAACGGCGCATCTTACAGGGAGATCTACTCTGCCCCAGTGATCACCACCATTACCGGGACTCCTGTTTCGTCTGTCACCAACTCGGGCATATCTGGGTGCACTGCCCCCACTACACCTGCCCCTTCTGTCACCGTCGCTCCCCCGGTCACACCCAGGCCGCCTGTTCCTTCCGCAACCGTCGCTCCCCGCCTGCGTCCTCCTTCTCCTCAGCCTTCTCCCGCAGTTCTCACCAATTCCAGGGTTCCTTTCGCTCCCGCACCTCCCGAACTTCCGGCCGCTCTCAGCACTCTGGCCGCGCGCTTCCAGTACCTCCACCTCGATCCCTACCAGCATTAGATGAGGACGACAACTTTCACTTCGACTCGGTCGGAGAAAGCAACATGTGTGGATCGCCCGTTGGCTCTTGCCGTGGTTTGTAAAGAGGTCTCACTAGGGTTTCGACCCTACTAAGGGGGTAATGTTATGATCGGCCCCTTTTCTTTTCTTCTTTCGCTCTCTTCTGCCTTGTATTACTTAAACACGCACAGCCCTTCTCTTTAGTCAGCGTTCTTGGCTGTGTATTTCCTTATCTCCTATCTCTAACTCATGCATTCCACGACGTTCCATGTAGTTCTATCACACACAGCCTTCTGACTCGTTTCATGCTGTATGTGACTCATTTCCCCTTATCTCCAGTTACCTAGTTTGGATTCCTCTCTTACCGGGCTACTGTACTGCTTGGTCTGTGTGCAGGACTCTCTACATATAAATAGGGCATAGTACAAGCAATGTATCTCCAGCTTGAGCCTACTCGAGATAGCAATCTATTGTGTCTTTGACCCTCTCGCTCCCCTCTACTCTCCCCTCGTCCCACTTGGCCTCGCAGCGTCTTCGCTCGAGGATACTCTATCTTCGTCTTCGACATCGCTACATACTCGCCTAGGTGGAGTAGTGACCAGTCTCTGTGCATTGCACATAGGACCTATGCCCCTCGTCTTCGCCTCGCAGCTTTAGGTTGCATATCAAGTCTACGGCTGACGCTACCCGCGCCTGTCGTAACAGTTACAACAATCAAGGACAAAGCACATATCAATAAATTAGATACCTGACAATCGCAACCTTCACCACATCTATCAAAAGCTAACAAATGCTTTTTCCAATTGATGAAAGAATTGTGCTGTGCTAAGAATTCATACCTTAAGAAGATTGCATTTGTAGCTAAATTTGAAACATAGAGGCACAATGGGAATGAGTGCATGGTATTATTTCTATCAATCATATGTGCAATGATCTCTACATAGTGGCTGATTCCTTTGCCAACATTGGCTGATCTATTGGCATTGTGGACTTCTATTGGATGTTCCAGCTGTTTGCATGCAATGGCATTTGCTATGATAAAACCTTGGTTGATGAAACAATGTGTGGCACCACTATTGACTAAAGCAGACACCCATACTGAAGATCAGTCTTGCCTTTGTAGTTTTAACTCTACTTCTAGAGCATTTGTTTGAAGATGACATGTCTTATATGGCATCATTCAAATATACTAAAGAATTTTATAATTTATTTTTTCTTTTATTTTGGTGAAATTACATAAGCACCCATTGTTTTTCTTCTGGGGCTGAGCTCAATTGAGCTCAATTGAGACTTTATGGCAGAATAGTCATATAGTAGGCTACCATATCGAGATGATATTTCATGTGCTGGAAATGATTTTGGCTGGTATATTTCATCTTCAGCCATTTTTGCAAGTTTATATATGTCAAACACAAGATAGTTATAAGATAAATGCATTGATATATTATTGATGATAGGATCCAATTCTTCCCAGTCACCTTCTTCAACTACATTATGATATAGATCAAAAAAGTCCAAAACAGATACATAATCTAAAACACTATTTTTAGGTTTGTCTAAATTTTTGCAAGAAGAAACAAAAGTCAAAGTATTAAAATATTGTTCGAGACCACTGACACCCTTATATCAGTGGTCAGCATCAAAAACCTATCTTGGCCTTGTTTTTAGCAGTGATCTTATCATGCCAATAAGCCTTGGCTTCTTCCATCATCCAAGCTTGATGGTATGAGAATGATTGTGCAGCTGCTTGGGGCTGTTATGATTGGCCCCTTTTCTTTCCTTATCCTCATTTCTCTTCACATTGTATTGCTTAACATATGCACAGCCCTTTATTTAGTCATTTGTCATGACTGTGTGCTTCTCTTATCTTTCATGCTGACTCAGAGATTCCACAATGTTCTATGTAGTTCTATCATGCACAGCCTTCTGATTCATTTCACACTGTGTGTGACTCATATCCCTTATCTCCTGGCTTCTCCTTTCAGATTTCTCTCTTATCGCACTATGGCACTACTTGGTCTGTGCACAGGACTTGTACATATAAATAGGGTGTAGCACGAGCCATGTATCTCCAGCTTGAGCCTACTCAAGATAGCAATCTATTGTGTTTTTGACCCTCTCACTCTCCCTCCTGCTCTCCCTTTGAAACACTTGGCCTCGCAGCATCTTTACTCAAGGATACTCTGACTTTATCCCTGTTATCACTACATACTCACCCAGGCAGAGTAGTGACCAGTCTCTGTGCATTGCACTCAGGACCTACACCCCTTACCTTCATCTCGCAGCTTTAGATTATGTATCGAGTCTACAGCTGATGCTACCCACACCTGTTGTAACAGGGGCTGCATAGAGGAAAATGCACTTTGGAAGGGCAAGGTCTGCATCAGACCTTGGGGCTATGCTAATAACTGTGTTATGACAGGCGCGGGTAGCATCAGTCATAGACTCAATGCGCAACCTAAAGCTGCGAGGTAAAGATGAAGGGCATAGGTCCTGAGCGCAATGCACAGAGACTGGTCACTACTCTGCCTTGGCGAGTATGTAGCAATGTTGAAGACAAAGACTGAGTATCCTCGAGCGAAGATGCTGTGAGGCCAAGTAGTTCAGAGGGAGAGCAGAAGGGAGCATGTTATGACAGGCGCAGGTAGCATCAGCCGTAGACTCGATGCGCAACCTAAAGCTGCGAGATGAAGACGAGGGGCGTAGGTCCTGAGCGCAATGCACAGAGACTAGTCACTACTCCGCCTAGGCAAGTATGTAGCAACGTCGAAGACGAAGATAGAGTATCCTCGAGCGAAGACGCTGCAAGGCCAAGTGAAACGAGGGGAGAGCAGAGGGGAGCGAGAGGGTCAAAGATGCAATAGATTGCTATCTCGAGTAGGCTCAAGCTAGAGATACATCACTTGTGCTACACCCTATTTATATGTAAGGAGTCCTGTGCACAGACCAAGCAGTGCCATGGCTCGATAAGAGAGAAACCCTAATGTGGTAACTGGAGATAAGGGAAATGAGTCATGCATAATGTGAAACGAGTCAGAAGGCTGTGCATGATAGAACTACATGGAATGCCAGGGAACACGTGAGTCACAGATAAGAGATAAGGGAACGCACAGCCATGAATGCTGACTAAGGGAAAGGGCTGTGCGTGTTTTAAGTAATACAAGGTAAAAGAGAACGAAGAAAGAGAGAAAAAGGGGCCGATCATAACAGAGCGAGAGGGTCAAAGATGCAATAGATTGCTATCTCGAGTAGGCTCAAGCTGGAGATACATGGCTTGTGCTACACCCTATTTATATGTGCAAGTCCTGCACATGGACCAAGTAGTTCTACAGCTAGATAAGAGAGGGATCCTGAAGAGGTAACTGGAGATAAGGGAAATGAGTCATACACAGCATGAAATGGTTCGGAAGGCTGTGTGTGATAGAACTACATGGAATACGATGGAATGCATGAGTCACAGATTCTTAAAGAGATAAGAGAAGCGTACAGCCACTAACACTGACTAAGTGAAAGGCTGCATGCGTTTAAGTAATACAGGGCAAAAGAAGCAAGGAAAGAAGGAAAAAGGGGCTGATTGTAACATTACCCCCTTAGTAGGGTCGAAACCCTAGTGAGACCACTTTTCTACAGCCCACGGCAAGACCTGACAGGTGATCCACACATGTTGCTTTCTCCGATGGAGTCGAAGCAAAAATCATCATTATCATTCAGTGTTGGTGGGGATCGAGGTGGAGGTACTGGAAGTGCATGGCCAGAGCACTGAGAGCAGCCAGAAGTGCGGGAGGTGCGGGACTGAAAGGATCCCCGAGATTGGTGGGAGCTGTAAGAGGAGGCAGAGGAGGAGGAGGACTCAGGTGGAGAGCGGCGGTTGCAGAAGGGGCAAGCAGCCTGAGTGTGACAAGGAGAGTGGCGGTGGCAGAATGGGCACATGTAGTGTGGACAATGAACCCAGATATGCCCTAACCTATGACATACAAAGCAAGAGTCCCAGTAGCAGTTATCTCCCTGCAAGATGCACCATTGGACTGTGGCTTCTTGGATGTGATCGAAGCGTGCTTGGAGAGCGTCGATGGCCAAAGCTTCCATAGGGTTGAGGGGGGAAGATGAAGCACTGGGTGTGTTGTTGACTGCAGGGATGGAGTCACGGATGATTTCAGAGAGCAAAGGGGAGGGAGAACAGAGGGCATAGCCAGAGATGGAAATGTTGGTAGGAACCGTAACTGCAGCGGTTTCCCGGAGGTATCAATTGATGTCCTGGACAAACTCCAAGAATCCCATCTGATGAGCTAGATCATGAATATGCCTGATGGCCCTAGAGTGGATGTTTCGAATGGAGGCCCCGATGAGGGCGATGCCACAATGGTCATTGCCGATGAGGGACTGAAAAAGGTGGGAGAGACACTCCAGCTGGAGGTACACCATAAAGAGGATGAAAAACAAAGAGGAGGGGTCAGTAAAAGCAGAAATCCCTGTAAACATGTGGGGGTCTGTAAGAAACTTGTGGAGCATGCTGTGCTCGTTGTTTGTGGGGTCTGAAGACCAAAGGGTATGGGCATATAGGGGGATATTGATGGAAATTACTGGGGTCGGGGCATTAATGGGCGGCTCAAGGACAGGGATGGTATATAGAGTGCCGAGGCTAGGAGGCACACCATTTGCTGCCAGTACCACAGCATCCTCATGATGAGGAGCGTTGGCCAGCGGTGGAGAAGGGGTATGCAGTGGCGAAGCAAGATGGTCCTCCATAGGAGGAATTGAAATGGACAAAGATGAGGGAGACGAGAGAGATGTGGCAGAGACATTGGACATAGTAAAAGAGAAACGAAGAGGTGAAGGGGCGAAGACAATAGTAGGTGTTGTGAGGTGAGGAAGCTATTGCTTTGAGGGAGAGAAGGCCTTTAGGTGGAGGTTCTTATACTCCTGGAGGGCAGACTTTGCATTTTTCAAGTTCTGTTCTGGAACCCAAGAATCTTCTTCCACAGTATAGCCCTTCCATCAGATCAGGAACATGCGGGAGCGTGGTGTGCCTCGGTGGCATAGGACCTTCTCAATTTCATATTCCTCTTCACCTTCTATTAGCTCCGGGGGTGGAGCCGGGAAGTCTGGGCCATGGATGCTGTTTTTGCGATAGGGCGATAAGAGGGAAGCATGGAACACAGGGTGGATTTTCCATGTCACCAGAAGTCAGAGTCTATAAGTCAAGGGGGATTGGACATCTGTGATAATAAAGGGTCCTTCCCTTTTGGGTGCAAACTTGGAGTTTGTGATGCGGTGATTGAGGTTCTTTGCCTCTAACCACACCTTGTCTCCCTTGGCAAATGGGGTGAAAGAGTGGTGTGTTCGGGATGTCATTACTTGGTGTGCAAGTTCGTGGGCAGCGAGTGCCTCATTTCTGGCTGTGGACAGGACCTTGAGGCATTCTTCCAGGGCAGGAAGTGGCATTTCTGCAAGGACCATGGAGAGAGCATGAAATGGCGATTTGCTGGTGACAGAGTGGGGGTGGTGGTTGTGTGTGAATTCCATGTGGGTGATGTGATCAGCCCATGCAGTCGGGTTGTTTCCGCAGAAGATCTGAAGGTACATTTCAACCTCCTGGTTGACGTATTCCATTTCACCATCGGACTGGGGGTGGTATGCTGTGGACGAGGAGAGGTCATATTTCAGCAGCTTTCCAAGCTCCCAAGCGAAGGTGAATGCGAATTGTGGGCCATGATCAGAGATAATTTCATCATAGAGGCCCCAATGGCGATATACCTTGTGGAAAAAGAGGGTTGCCATGCCCTCGGCAGTGATTTATTTCTTAGTAGGGTAGAGAATTACCCCCTTAGTAAGCCCGTGGTCGACCATGACCAATAGGCTATCAAATCCATTGGACAAAGGAAGGTCAGTAATGAGGTCACAGGAGACCTGTTGGAATGGGCAAGAGGCAAGTGATTTAATCAGGGATAGTGGAGGAATGGTGGGATGGGTGTTGGTCTTGTTTTGTTGACAGAGGGCACAACCCTCGATGTAACGGTGAACTTGAGTGGCAAGGCTGGGCCACCAAAAGTCATGGGCAACAAGTTGGCAGGTTTTTAAGTATCCTGGGTGGCCAGCAGAGGGATGATCATGGGCTCATTTAACAACTGTGAGGCAGTCGGATTCTGGGATGTAGACATGGTCGCGATAGCAGAGGAGGTTCTCTTAGAATTGCCAATCGGAGAGGTGGTTGTGGAGATTAGGGGCAGTGACAGGCCCTTCAAGGTCAGTGTGAAGGTGAGTGATGAGGTCATTGTCGGTGGAGTGCTTCTGAATTGTGGTTGCAAGGACAGAGTCCACAACTCAGACAAAGAGGGTCTCGGGGAGGAGGGTGACAGCTTGGTTGTTGGACTTGGATGAGAGTCTGTCGGGGTGGCAGGAGAGTGCATCAGGGCCAGAAAGGAGGGAACCAGGGACATGAGTCATCTTGAGATCAAAATCTGCAAGGTCGAGAAGCCAATGCGCCTGTCAGCAGTTAAGATTCTGGGGTTGACAGAAGTACATTAGGTTTTTATGGTCAGTGAAGACCTGGACTGGGTGTTGTGATCCAAAAGATAGTGGCGCCATGCTTTGAGGGCATGGATGATGGCAAGGAGTTCGCAGTCAAAGATGTCATAGTTTCATTCTGCAGGGGAGAACGATTGGGAGAGGTAGGAACAGGGGTGCCAATCTCCATTCAAGTCGGTTTGTAGAAATATAGCACCGGTGGCATCTCGTGATGCATCGGTAGCCACTGTGAAGGGCCTGGAGAGGTCCGGGAGGTGAAGGATGGGTTGCGAGAGAAAGAGCTTCTTGAGCTCATCGAAGAAGGTTTGGCATTGGGGGCTCCAAAGCCATGCAGCGGCTTTCTTGGTAAGGTTGATGAGGGGGCGGGTGACATCAGAGTGTTGTAACCACAATGGCATTAACCTAACTGAAGCGCTCTACGTGCCTAAGGTAACCTTATTCTAGGGTTATGGATATGGATCCAGCCCCTTTCCCTTATCAGGTGCCTTATTCATCTTATCTCTTCATCTTAGTACCCTGATCCTTGTTTGTACCTATTGACACTTTTATAGATGCTCACCTATTCTATATTGGGTTGTATCTTGATAGATCTCCCGATCATATCTCTTATCTCAGATCTCGGATCTCGATCCAGATATCAGGGCCAGGTAAGGCTATGCCTTCTCTTCCATTCTTCCTACTGCCACGGCATGTCTACTGCATGTCCTTATCTCTGTGGCACTACCCTGGACCCTCTTATCTCCTACTTCCTATTTAAGTAGTGCCCTCTGCCCTCACTGGCCCTAAGCTGGTCCGTGCGCATGGTATGCTAATATATATAGGGCACTTGGTCAACTGGGATTCCCCAGCTTGATTCTAGTCGTCCTTCTTCGGCTTGCACCTCTTGTGGCCTAGCCCTAAGTGTATTGTCATCATCCAGTGTCCTCTGCTTAGCAAGGCATTCGGTTAGGCCTTATCGCTCATCTACTCTCTTTTACAAGTCGCCCTCATCCTCGACACCGCCTGTGGTATAGCCGTGTACAAGTAGTCGGCTTTCTACCCAACCTCCGAAGATTGCCGGGTTCCGATAACCAAACCCCGGTGCAGACTAGCCTGAGCATTCCTTTGCACTGACGCTCCCCCTGTCCTCTTTATCTCCTCGAAGTTAGGTTTAGTGCATTGCTAGTTCGCAACAGATTTTGATCTCATCTGACCAAATAACCTTAGTTCAGTCCTCCACAGTCCAGTTTTGATGCTTGAGAGCTAGTCTTTGATTTCTGTGCTTGATAGATAAAAGAGGCTTTTTCTTTTTTACCACAGCCTTCAATGATGTAGACTTTAGCACATTGCAAACAGTTTGAGTAGAGATAGGAAAGGAAAAAGCAGAGTTTATGAGATGGGTGGCCTAAACAGCATTTTCAGCTTTTCCAGAAGTGATACTAGAAATAATTCTTCTTTATCAGTAGGAGAAAGCTTGGAGGGACATCCAGTTTTAATATTCTTCTTCTCTAGATGAGTATTTTTGATTACCCTAGCCACAGTAGACTTTTCCAGCCCAGTTTTTGAGGAGATCTGTCTAGCAAAAGGCCAGATTCAGAGAGAAAAAGGATGCTGGCTCTGATAGAAGTAGAAATGGACTTCATGGTGAGTAGGGTTAGCTGGAGTGAGACACATATTCTTTATAGTCCTTAGTATTATGTTATTTACATAAGTGTATAGAGTTATGACATAACATCCATCAGAAAGTGTTAAATTGTTATGTTATGTACCAAATAATGAAAGATGGCATAAGGGTCAAAAAAGTGTCCCAATGACATAATACTTTAAAGTCATCATATCTCAACACCATGGCAACCTGGTCACATGACTTAGAGAGCAATAATGATATAAGAGGTTAGGGCTATCAGGCACTCTGCAAGTGTTTGTTTCTATTTGTTGTAGTTATTTTACAAAATACTACACTATCCAAAATAGCTCAACATTAGGACACTTATTTGAGCCACTGTATATTTGATGTCCACTACAGTTTATATACTACTATATTTTATTTGATAATTCAGAGTTGTGTAATATTGGAGTTGGTATGGTCAGCTTGCCTTGGGCCACCAACACAGTAGTATATAAATCATAGCAGAGATTAAATATTAGTGATCTGCTGGCCCGGTTGGCCTGAAAGCCACAGCTTGGGCTCGGCTTGAGGGGGCTTGGGTCTGTCGAAATCACAGGCTGGGCCTTGAGCCACCCAAAGCCCTAAATGATGGCCCGGCCCAGTCTAGAAGCCGCAGCTTAGGCTCAAGCCGTGGCCTCGAGGGAATAAGTCATTTTTACTACATACGGTAGCTAGCTACTACACTGAGCTCCTAACTGTCCCACTTGTCATCGTCAATGACCCCTTCATCAGCCTCATCATCGGACTTGGCTTCATCTGGATCTGGGGCAGTATCCACCACCACAGGTGTTTGTCAGCTGGCGCGTTCGGTAGTGCGTAGTTGTCATCTTTGCATGCGGCACATTGCTTCGTTGCTGCTGCCTTCATATGCGGATGCATTGCTTGACTCGTCATCGTCATGGCTGCCATCCAGCCAGTTGGCACATTTAGTAGTGCTCATCGTCATCATCTTTGCACACATGCGGCGCATTGCCTGACTTGTTGCTGTCATCGTCATCGTGTCATGGCTGCCATCGCGCCAACTGTTTGGTAGTGCATCTCATCTTTGCCTGCGCATGCATGTGCGGGCACATTACCATCATCATCATGGTTGCCATTGCGCCAGTTGATGCAATTGGTAGTGCATCGTGGTCATCTTCGCATGCATGCACATTGCCACGTTGGTCGGCATGCTGTCGTCAATGCATGTGCTGTCAGCATTGCGACGTGCATGCGTGCTTGCAGTGTGCGCATTGCAAGATGGGGCGGGTGAGGATGGGTCTGGGATAAGGGCATGTGTGCATGCAGCATGCGCATTGTGAGGCGAGGGCAGGTGAGGTTGGGTCCGAGGTGAGTGAATGCAGTGCCCGTGTTGCGAGACGACGGTTCCAGGTGAGTGCGTGCGTGCATTGCAAGACAAGAGCAGGTGAGGATGTGCATGTGTGCATGCATACAGCATGCCGAGGGAAGGCGAGGATGGGTCCAGGGTGAGCGCATGCAGCGTGCGCATTGCGAGACGGGATGGACAAGGACAGTTCCAGGATGAGTGTATGCGTTGCAAGACAAGGTAGGCCCATGATGTGTGCGCATGCAGTGAGATGAGGACGGAGGTGGTGGGGGTGTGTGTGCGTGCATGCAGCATGCATGTTGCAGGGCGGGGACGGGCGAGGACAGGTCCAGGGTGAGTTGCAAGCTGACATGGAAGCATCAGCAAATCACTTTGTTCTGGACAGTGCTGGACAGTTCTGGACAGACTCCTAGAATCCCCAGCCAAGTCCAGTCTGGACAGGTCTGGACAGATACCCTAGTCTCTG
>JBBPUL010001232.1:0-10880 GCA_038094675.1 Spongispora temasekensis
TTGTTCGTATGCTCCTTGCTCAGTTCGATTTCAAGCATTTTGATTTTTTCTTCATGCTGGAACTGAGCATCGTTCTGGGCCTGCAGGGCGGTGCGCTCCTCACGCTTATCATCAAGCTCTCGGTTCCATATAGCAAATGTGTAGCGAAGGGCCTTGCTGGATGGCGTGCTGGCACTGCCAGATTGGCCATCATCCATCAGGACATCGCTGCCGGCAGCTCCCTCCAGATCCGCCACTTTCGACATGATTTGTTTTGATGAACTCGGGCTCGACTGATTTTTGGTGGAGCTGGTGGCAGATCGGTTACCACCAACACTTGCCAAAGAACCCGCCACACTAGCTGGGCGACCATATGGAGAGTACCTCACGAAGGCATCACGCCCATTGCATACGGCCATCTTGCCCTTGGACTTTGCAGAAACTGATCGTGATTCCTGAGAAGGGCGCCGTGCTCGAGCAGGTGACTGGGCAGGGTAGATATATTTTTATAAAATAAAATAAAATAAAATAAACCATACCTGATGAAGAGGTAGAACCTCAATGTCAGGCGCATCCTCAATCTCAGCATCCATGTCCCTCAGTGTAGTCGTATCGCCCTCAACATCCATGTCATCAGGAGGATCAACGGCACCGTCTACACGTCCGCCATCATCGTGTGCTTGTTCATCATGATCTGACTCCTCTCTGTCAACAACCATGGCTGACTTCGATATCTTCTGAACGGATTCAAGGAAACGTCTGTCGTGCTTGACGTTTGGCTTTGATGAGACGAGTTCGCTGTCAAATGAGGGAATTTTGCTCCAGATTTCGTCGAGGACCTTGTAGTGCAGGAATGTGCGAACGACGTCTTCTAGCGGAGGGTGAGTAATGTTACGACAGATGCGGGTAGCGTCAGCCATAGACTCGATGTGCAACCTAAAGCTGCGAGACGAAGACGAGGGGCGTAGGTCCTACATGCAATGTGCAGAGACTAGTCACTACTCCGCCTTGGCGAGTATGTAGCGACGTCGAAGACGGGGTCTGAGTATCCTCGAGCGAAGACGCTGCGAGGCCAAGTGGTTCGAAGGGAGAGCAGAGGGGAGCGAGAGGGTCAAAGACGCAATAGATTGCTATCTCGAGTAGGCTCAAGCTGGAGTACATGGCTTGTGCTACACCTCTATATATATGTGCTAGGAACACGTACGGACCAGGTCTAAGAGGAGCCTCAAAGACGAAGGAAGACATAGGAGGAAAGAGGATAAGCAACTATGAGTAATCCGCAGTATGAATGAGTAAGGCAAAGACTGCAGATTGGAAATAAGAAGCAAATGCGCAGCAAAGAAGGTCAGAAGAGAAAGTGCTGCGGCACGAGGACTGCGGGAGCAGTAGAAGAGAAGCTCGGGTGAAATACCTGAGATAAGGATAAGCGACATGAGGTACCGGAAGCAATAAGTGAAACGGAGAAGCGAAGAAGGCACGCGGTGCCAAAGAGAAGAGTCCAAGAGAGAAGGAAACGGCATAAGCCAGTGGGAGAGGCTGGCGAAGAGACAACGGTGAACCGGGGCGATACACAGTATCGGAGACCACAGGTCCAGGGGAATGGTGAAGGGTATATACCGGTGAGACGACCGGTGAGGCGTGGACGAACCAGCAAGGGCGGCTGGTGAGACATCTGAGGGCGCAATGAGAGGCGCCGCGGCTAAGACGAAGAGAAAAGAATAGGGGCCATAGACCAATCATAACAAGTAAATGGTATAGATGAAAATATTAGAGCCTATCGGTGAAGACATACCCATGAGATTCCGTGGCCCCATCTCTGAGTTACCGTCAAGACCAAGAGGAGCAATACCACCCCCTGTGCTTCTGAATCGAGCGCGTTGATCACGATACTTCGTTTTAAGGCTGTAATGACTTGAATGAATTTTCAACAGTATGACTGACGTTGATGAACTTACATTTGTAAACGATTCGTCACAGAGGATGCACATTTTGCCGGATCTGCAACGAACGCAGCATGATATTCAGGATCATTTTCAAGTATATGCTTTGCGATGGTGGCAGCAACTTCTTTCTTGTTTTTTCCAGACGGCTTGTCCTCAGGGTTATTCTTTGGAAGTGAGGTAGACGAAGGGCAATCATGAAACAGAATGTGCCGGTCGGCAGGATGTGTCGTGATCCACTCCACAAGTAAGTCAGTGCGTTTGCCTTCCCATGAGATCTTTGGAAAGATGAAAGCAGTTGTAGGAGCAGCGGTAGGAGCAGCAGTAGGAGCAGCGGTGGAAGCAGGAGTAAGTGCACTGGCAGGAGCAGCTGGAGGCTTCACACCCCGTGCTCGCCGTTTCTTTTGGGGCACTGGTACTGGTGCATGATCCTGCATGGATGACGGAGGAGGATTTGATGCCTTTGCTTTCAAAGTTGCTCTACTAAACAGATAGCTATTTGCTTGGAGCCTCGTGGAACATCGAGGAGGAGGACGAAAAGGTGGCATCTTTTTCAAAGTCCGACCGGCTTATGCCGCTGGAGGTATCCACTTCTAGGTCCATAATAGCCCCAAAATAGCGGCATAATAGCGGCATAATAACCGGAATGAGTACCACTATTGTCATCCATGGGCTAATTGATGGGTATTGCTGAACAGTGCATGTTTTTTAGTGTCTTATCCAAGTTCCACTTGGTTAATTGCTATGTCCCACAAAGGTTGTCGCATTACGAGCCAGTGACAACAACAAATCTGCAACTGTACTTAATCTGTTCAAATCAGCTACAGCTGAGTATGGTATACCCTCACGTGTTCGTGGTGACTGTGGTGGAGAGAATGTAGACATTGCTACTTACATGACGATGAAGCGAGGGCAGAACAGGGCATCATTCATATGGGGATCGTAAGCTGTGCTATTTACACTATTTGGAATCATTTGTTTACCTCACTGATGTACGTTTAAGGTCCACACGGAATACACGCATTGAACGGTTGTGGGTTGAAGTAGGCACGCAGTTTGCCCGGGGTTGGAGGGCATTTTTCGAACGACTTGAGCATTTGCACATGCTGGATCCACATAATGGGCACCATGTGTGGCTGCTTCATGTCTTATTCCTGAATGGTATCAACAGTGATTGCGAAAACTTCAGGGAGGAGTGGAACTGCCACCCAATGAGTGGTGTTTGTACAAACAATAAGAGCCCAAAGGTAATTGATACTCGATTTGAATACATGAATTAAACTTAAAAAAAAATCAGGACATGTGCTTTCTTGGTCAGATGCTACTAGGCATCTATTGTGATGACTGTGAGGGTCTATCCATCGAGGCAATTGAACAGCACTATGGCATTGACAACAACACACAAAATAATGTGTTGGTAGATAAAGATGTGACCGAGCAACATGAGCAAGCATTTGAGGCTGTCGGTGTTCCTCTGGCTGGAAATCCTTTTGGTTCTAGCAAGATGGAATCACAATTTTGTGATGTACTTCAGCAGGTCATTGCCAACAAGATAACACCTAATAATTTCTACCTAATGGAGGATGAATGGGAAGATGGCAATTATCCGAACCATGAAATTATTCATGTTGGCTACTGCTGCACCTCAAAGGACTTTCACATTTCACTTACGGAGCCTATCTGGTATGATCAGGCATGACTTTGGTGCCAGGCACTAGTTACTTTACAGCATTTTTTGGATTTTGATGTGTTACAGTAGCTATATAAAATCCCATCAATATTATGCTTTCACCTGCATGGTCTGACCTGTGGTCGCCCATCTAAATCTGTCTTTTCTCTACTTTTTTGTTTGTCTCATCACTTTCCATCTTGATGATGGACCCTTTTACCACCTCCAAATCACATCCTACAAGTCAAGGTAGACAAGCATGCCATTCCTGTGCTACCATCCGCCCCCTACTGAAGCTCGATGATGTTTATTATTGTCGTGATTGTGGCACTAGAATGCATGCAACTGCATCATCTGACACTCGCATTAACTGGTCCCCAGAATCTGGGCCTGCCAAGAATGACAATCCACCAATGGCACCATCAGTACGAAGTATTTTTGCTCAAGTCACTGGAAAAGTTGGTATGCAATGACTTGCCAGTGACTCACAGGTATGTATTAGTATCTGTTTCAACCAAATTTAACTGAAAGTTTCTCATCGTGCCATGTGAAGGTCAATGTCATTAGACACCAACAACTCAGCCGAGGCCTAGCACCAAGTCAGGCAGTGATTCTAGGCAACCCTTGTAAGGTAAGTCTATCTGGTGATGTTTAATACTTGCTTTGACAACTAATGGCTCTATTTTCCAGGGTCATGCCACAAGCAAAGTAGGGCCATCGTGATCTGGTTCACGCCCTCCAGGCCATAGCAATCAATCTCATCTGAGGCAGTTTCATGTTAGTAAGGTTGGAATATTGGTCTGTGGTGTCAATGTGAGTATTCACAATTGTTTCGCTTGTTACAACTCTAATATTTAAGCTACAGAAGTGTGGAGATCTTAGAACGACAAGCTTTTCTCTCCAGCCAAATTCTTTAAGTGTCGAGCTTCCCAAGATGAAGAACTATAGCTGCTACATTGATAGGATTGTGTCTATTGACAGTACTTGGACGTATGAGCACATAAGTGCCAAGATTGCTGAATGGTTTCTGCAAGTATATCAGTATGTCTGTGATAATGGACTAGATCAGCAGCGATCCACAGATGGTAACATCCTTCCATGGTGGAGGCTTCTCACTAAGTCCAGTTATTCATTGTGCATTGTCGAGGCAGTCTATCCAACAGGCACTGAGCTTCTTCTCAATAAGGGCCATGAAAAAGCTGGTGTAAGTGACAGTCAGCTGTGGTTTGGTTTGTATTATTTTTCTCGTCTACCTCATGCTGATTATGCTCACACTTGTCCATTGCTCAACAGTTACCCAAAACCATTTTCTAGAGGATGTCTATGAGAGCTGGAATATACAACCCCCTGTAGCTGGCTCGGACTCAGCCGAGGATGACAAATTGCAAGCTGACTACACCAATTCTTCTCTGGAATCTGCAGATGACAGCGGCAAGCTCAACTTGAACAGACCACGGCATATCATCAATAAGGGAAAAGGTCACTGCATTGAGACTCCATACAAGGCAGGTGCGTACTTTCTGTCACACACAATATGACTGTTGCTAAACTCTTGTACATGGTTATATAGTACTGGGCAAAAGAGTTCGTGCTACTAGCTCATCCAACTCTGACTCTGGGAGTGATCCAATGTCGCCTCTTGCTCAAACTGTAGCCAAGAAATTAAGAGGTGGTAAGTTCAAAAGAGTTCACTTTTGATTAGAAAATGGATACTAACTTTGTGTCTGCACTAGTTATGCTCTCGGAAGAGTCATGCTTCGAATCTGAGAACTCTGGTCCTAACAGTAGAAATAGCATCACCTACCACGAAAGCTTCTCACTTCCTGCAAAGATTGTCTTCCTGTCAGAAGAAGACAGGTTTTTGCACAGCATTCCTCATGCACAGATGGGGGATCCCACCAGTCTTTTCAATGCATGGGAGGGTAATAACATTGTCTTTGATTGTAAATTAGACAGCTTCTTCAGTTGATTTGTTCCAGCCCCTTTTCCATCCACCATCCCTCCTTCCTCCAGCGAGTCTCCCTTCTTACCCCTTAATAATGATCATCTGTTGATTTCACTCCCTTTCACATTTTAATAACTCATTTGTTTTCCTCCTATGTGACTTTGGTTCACACAACTGAAACATGGCGTGCACTTGGCATAAGCCGCAGCCAAGCAACAAGATAACCATATGACCATGCGAGGAATCACACTAAGTCATGCAACAGTTAACACAGTGAGTGTGGTCTCATGATAGACTGCGCAATATTAAATGCGGTGGGTGCAACAAGAACGCGGTGAGTGCAGTATGCACGATATGCACTGTGGCGGTGGTCGAGGCAGCATGGAACACGGCGGTTGTGGAACAACAAGTGTGGTGGGTACAACGGCAAATGCAGTGAGTGCGGTTGTTCAACAAAATGTCACACAACATTAAACATGGTGGGCATGGTATGCATGAAACACACCGTGGTCAAGGCAGCATGGAACATGGTGGGAATATTTGTGCAAATATAATGCTATATGACTTTGAATTCATACATTGCTTGTTGTCTCTTCAGAAGGAGGATTTTTACGAATGACACATTCTCAGAAATCCTCAGGTTTGGACCCGCCTATTGCACAAACCACTAATTGTCATCTCATCAATAAGTGGGCAGGACCTGTCCTCTGACTGAAAATGCATACATCCACTTCCTCGGAACCTCATAAGGATGACGAGAGGTCACCCGAGGTGTGATGGGTGGAGGCATAAGAAAGATGCGCTGAGACTTTGAGTGGTGAGCTGTAGGGCCTCCGTGATATATGCAGGATCATGTTCTTGGCTGTGGGGTGAGCAATGTGGTGTTACTGTCGTCGTTGTGAATACAGTAGACTTTCTCATAATGTATGAGGTAGCAGTGTATAATTCTCCTAATGTATTGACATTGAGGAGCTCCCGCAGTGGTACGCAGGGAAATATACAAAAATATACATAATGTATAATGTATCAGCTTAGCATAGGGAATATACACTATGAGATGGTATTTTGGCAGGGCCTGGGCCTAACCAAGAGTGTATTAGCATGGTCAGGATTGTATCGGACTATAAAGACAGCCCTAAACTGAGTCTGAGGTGGTCTAACTGACAGAAATAAGGCAGCAAAAATGGCTTGCCACGTAATCTAAGTTCTTATTATCCCCTCATGGCAATGATTCCAAAGCGTCAGCCTCGACCGAAGCCTGCTCCATACAAACGAAAGCCCAAAGAAAAACTCCCAAAGGGCGCTGGATCACAGCCTACTACCAGTGCAAAACCTATGGAAAAAAAAAGGTCGCCAAAACCTTACTGTGTCTGATTGGTTAACTGTCTTTGCATATGTCAAGGAGCACCCAGACGAAACTCAGGCAGATATTGTCAAGTTCTTTGGAACATGGGCTGAGGATGCATTGATATTCACCCAGGCAACTCTCTCTCAAAGGCTCAAGGATCCAGAATCTGTTGAAAAACATGCACAATCAACTTCAACTGGATTGTCAAGCAAGTGAGCATGAATCGTCACTCAACCTGATGTAGAGGAAGCCCTCATTTTATAGTTTCATAGCATGGAATTGAAAAATGAGATGGTGAATGAGCCAATGTTCCTAGAGAAGCGCCGATGGCTAGAAGAACAGATGAATGTTCCAGAGGCAGAGCGGTTGAAGGGAGATGGCTGGCTTGCATCATTTTGCAAAACCTACAACATCAAGGAGTGACGATGACATGGAGAGGCAGGCTCGGTGGACCAGGAGGCAGTGAAGGCAGAGTGGGAAAGAGTTTCTAAAATCTTATCAACATTTCTGGTGAAGGACAGATTCAATTTTGATGAGACAAGCTTTTTTGCCATGTAAGCTTGGAAACATTCTGAAACAGCTTCAAAAAGACTCATCGTTAATCTAGGGCTCTACCTGATCAAGGACTCGCAACAAAACAAATGAGTGGGAAGAAGAAGGAGAAATTCCGCATCACGCTGGGACTTGCAGTGAATGTGGACAGAAGTGAGAAGCTGCCACTATTCTTCATTGGCTACTCAGAAAAGCCACAATGCTTTAATGGAAAGACTCCAGCAAGTGCGGGCTTCTACTACCAAAACAACAAAAAGGCTTGGATGACGAGCGAGTTGTTTGAAGAGTACGGACCTTTCAACTCCGAGTCTCACACGTTGAATCTGACATATGCACAATCAAACAGATGGATCAAGGCACTCAATGTAAAGATGGCCATTGAGCGGCGTTACATTTGCCTTCTCATAGACAATTTCTCAGGTTACAAGATTGCATTCATCCCCCACCACATTCAGATTGTCTTTTTTGAGCCAAATCTTACTTCGTTCATCCAGCCCCTTGATGCTGGCATCATCCAATGCTTCAAAGCTCACTATCGTCACCAATTTTGTTTACGTTAAATTGATCTCGATGAAGCTGGGGAAAGGGACATCTGGAAGATCCATCTCTGTGAGGCAATGTTAATGGCAACCAAAGCTTGGATGGCCATCACCGTTGCAATGATCGAGCATTGCTGGAAACATACCAAAATTCAAGCAGACATGGATGCACCATCATTACACCCAGCTCATGCAGACCCCAGGGCATGGGCCATCATTCGACAATTTGCAACAAATGATTCATCTCTTCCCCAGGTTGAGGTTGCATTGCAAGAGCACCTTGGTGATTGCTATGCTTTTACTCACTGGAGTTCAGCAGTCAACGCCGTTTTGGATGCAGAGGGTGACACTGCAAGGGCTAGTGACATGGTTAAGAGGCTTGCATCAGTGGCTTGTCAACGATCTGGTTTTGTCCTCAAGTTTTCTATACCAAGACCACCTCAGCTTAAATCACTCGAGGAAGACCTGAAGGATTCTGTAAGGATCCTTAAGGACAATAACTGAATTTTTGGTAACCCACCTTCCATTGACGAGCTCCTCGATCCTCCTGAGGAGCGTGAAGACCTCGATTCAGCAACGGAGATGTTCCATCAGCAAAACACTGATTTTCATACAGAGGTACAGACTAGTACAGACCCAGTACAGACTGGTACAGAAGTACAGACTGGTACAGACCCAGTACAGACTAGTACAGAGGTACAGACTTGTACAGAGGTACAGACTTGTACTATAGTATAATGAACTTACTAAGTAGTAAATCTCAAACATTGATAATCCCATAATTAAGTAATCCTGTACTTGAGTGGCCAATAATGTAGTAGCATGTGAAGAAAAGTAACACTTCATGCTCAAAGGTTCACAAAGTACTCAAGTTGCCAATGTAGTACTACATACATACAATCATACAGTACATATATATCAGGCATCGGACAAGTCCATCGCAACCCAAATGTCTTGTGGTAATTGTCGCTTAACATATTCAGCTTGATAAGACAACAGAATGGTGGCTTCAGGTGAAAGGAATCATCCTTTGGATATATCTAGTCTGTCTCAAACCCTCATGCAATCACAACACATTAAAACAAGCTGCTGTCGTGCCCTGAGTCACAGTAGCCATCGTGTCGGTTCCATCGTGGGTGTCTCATTCCTAGTTCTCCTAGTCCATGCCGTGGCACACCGTCGCTGTTTGTTACATCACCGTCAAGGTCGTTGTGTCTCATCATAGCCGTCTGGTGTTCTCGTTGTCCCATGGTAGCGGACGCCATCGTGGAAATTGTCACATCAGCATGCCAAGTCACGGTCGTGTCATGTTGCACATTATCGTTGAGTGCCTTGTGGCAGTCCTTGTCTTGACGTCACGGCATACTATTATCATGGTTGTAGCTTGAATCGTCGCGCAAGGCTGGTGTTGACCACCAGTCGACATCGTTAGATGTTGCGTCTCCATTCACCCTGAGATGGCCCGTTCGATGCATGCACAGGAGATGCAGAGTGGAGGGGTCGGTTGTCATTGCAGGCTTCGTGAGGGTCGGGAAAATCCGCTGCTCGTGACCTTTGGGTCTACCAGTGTGTCGTGTCACCATGTCGGGGGGCATGTGGTTTGTGTTGTTGTTGTTGTTACTGGCCAGTGACTTCTGCGTTCCTCGATGTTATGTGTGAGGGAGCGGGATGAGGGGTGTATGTGCATGTGCACAAAAGAGGAAGGACAAGAGAACGAGAGTCACTGGCCATACAGTCAATGTTTGCACAAATTTATGTCATACATATTTATCAAGTATGCACAAGCTCGAACTTGAAGTCAAATGAATATACTCAAAAACATTCATATCACTCAAAGTGGAGAACATTTATCATGATGCTGTCCATCCGCCGGAGCCGCATCTGTGTATATAAGGTTTAAACATCTACCAAGGAAATATAAGCAAATCCACGAACCTAAATGCTGGGCAACTTCAGCTTCTTTGCGGGCGATAGCAACTGTCCCGAATCAGGTGTTGTGATGAAAGGTGCAATTTCAAACCCTTGGTCTTTGACAGAGTGACAAACATGGCCCAATCCCTGGTGTGCAATGTCTACCTGCCTCCCCACTTGGGAGGCGAGCTCTTCATATAGCTGACCCAAAATGGCGTGTTCTTCTGCAAGGTACAAAGCGAGGCAATGTTCTGCTTGGATCACCTTCTTATGCACAGCTGCAGCTGCTAGCCGGATTGATGCCTCCTTTTGGGAGTTGATGGCTGGTAATGGTTTTCAACGTGTCAACATCCAGCGAGCATATACAATTCGGTACTTACACATCATATCCTTCGAATCAGAGTTTGGATTAAGTGCACAGGGGGCTGAAGGCAGGCAAGAGAAGACAGTCGGAAGGTTGGATGGTGAAATTGTAGCGGGATTCAAACCATTCAGTGGGAAGTCACCAGGCGACCCAGACTCTAAGTCACAATCAGACTCAGAGTTGGTAGTGGCATCGTCCGAAGTTCCATCGATCCCAGTTGAAAAGCTTTGGTCAACCTGAGTGGGTACATTGGGAGCCTGGAATTTAACTTGCAGGAGCCGTTGAAAGGAGACACGGGATGAAGCAGAGGGGAGTTTTTGCAATGGTGGTTGACGGACTGAGTGAGATATTCGTGGCATGTGGATATGCTTGTGAGATGGGCATTGCATAGTTTGTGTCCGTCTGCCCCCTTTCTGCATTGGAATAAAGCCTGAGTGGTCTAGAATCGTGGGACGAGTATATGATGTGAAGCATAAGATGCTTGCAATTTTCCTCCCTTCATGCTTATGTACAGTGACCTCAAAAACCCTTTCCATACTAACCCCAATGGCAGTGCGCGCAGCGCACTGCCAATCACTGTGGGAATTTCGCTTAGCTTTGGTGGGGATATAAATAGAACATACTCTTGGCTAC
>JBBPUL010001233.1:0-10878 GCA_038094675.1 Spongispora temasekensis
GCCAGCCTACCTATATGGAGAGAGGTGAAGCTTATACATACGATGCCATTGGCGTTTCAGCTAACCAGATCTGGATCCGCTCGAGTCACATAGACATAAGTGATCGGACGACGGTACAGTGCAGGGTTCGATCCACCGATATACAACTCGCCACCATCATCAGTGAGCTTGATTGAAAACATTGGCTTTGGCAATTTCCTTTCTTTTATCAGTGTTCCCATCAGGCTGTTACGCATTCTTGAAGGAGGACCCATTCCTAGTCCCAGTAAACCATCTGGAGGAAACTCGGATACTTCTAATGAGTCGGAGTATGCTTTTGCTCCAGAGATCTTCTGAACGTCTGCCTGCTCCACACAGGCTGGTCAGGACTGGTCCACTTTTGAAACGAAACGACACAACACATACAGTGAATCCAGCAATCGTCACGTTATCCTTGTATTTTATGCCTTCGACCCAAGCACCATCCCCAAATGTCAGTCTGAACTTGAGGTTCAGCTCTTTGGCGGTTTTGGATGAACCCGGATCCCAAAGACTATCGTGACTCCGACAGTTCTCGTCACCGGTGGACATTGGCACAAAAAGATCACTGTGTCAAATGATAAGGAAGAATAGTGGATTGGACGGAAACGCGTACCAACAACCGGTATCAAATTGGACTGCGGTAAAAGTTAGTGGAGGCATATCACATCTCGTCAGAGAACCCACCATTGAAGGTTTGCGGTGGAGTCCCAATCGAAATGGGACCATACCAAACGTCATCCATGTGATTCAACAAGTCGACACTAGGCTCAGTCTCGCGGTAGGGATCTTGGTTCCCAATTGGAGGGAATGTCGTTTCTATAGAGCTCATTTCGCCGCCGCTGCCGCCGTGACGAATTTTCCTAAAAATGGCATATGAAAATTTGTGAGTGTAAGAATTCATACCGCGCACGTACAAAGATGTTTTAACACGAGACTTGAGTGCATCGATATCAGCACTCTTGTTGGCATTCTGTAACAATGAGTGTTTGGTGAGCGGCATAGCAATCCCACTGGCTAGTCGGTTGGGCTGGGGTATCGCAGCTACTAAAGCAGTGGCCAGCCCGAATGTAGCGACAATCGTGCCAGCGACTGTGTGGCGCATTTCAACCTCGATGTGAAATTGGTATCACCACCTTCGCCTTTAAGGGTGGGAACACAAGGCGATGAACCGTAGGACCTCGCTGATCGTAGGGGGTCCAAATAATAAAGTCCTTCAAAATAGAAAACGATGCTCGCTTTGAGACCCGTTTTGATGATCGTTTTGGAACGTCCGAAACTGCTTTGTGTTTTGACATTTTGACACACCCCGTTTTGGTGCCGTTTTGAGTGAATTTCGATTTTCGGCCCTCCTAGCGCCGTTACCCGTGGAATATATAGAGATCGAGGGGACGTGTGAGTGCTTCCCTCTTTCCTTTGTTTCTCATCCTCTCTAGAAATTAGTTGCTCCGAGTCCTACTAGAAACATTCGTTTTTGCAGCCGCCGCAGCACCGCGTACACGATATTCGCCTATTACATATGCTCATAATGCATAACGTCGGGACCTACCGAATCCCAATGCCTACGATGAAAATGCAAGACGGTGAAGTGTGACTATACGTGACAAATATGTCACATGATTACTACACGCGTACTAAATGCTGATCCAATGTCGTCTGCTTCTTGGAAGCCATCTCCTGCCTCGATAACCTTGCACGGAATCGACACAACTGCTTTGACAACACCAAATCTTCACCCTCGCCATACTCTAATACCATCTTCTCGAGCTGCTTGCACAAGTCCATTGTGCCAATCCTTGAGGTGTGTGGCTCCCCCGGGTCGTCGTCGTCGTCGTCATCATCTGAGTCGATTTCAATCACATCACCTCTTTTCACAGCCGCCTCGTACTGAACCATTTCCATGATCTCATCCTTTCCCTTTTCGCCAGCTGAAAACAATTCCACCTTGCGAATCTCAGTCTCTTCAGGAGGATCCAGCAGCTCATCAAGGGTGCACAAAGGGCCAAAGATATGGTTCCGCAATCTCAGAACTTCCACGGATCGCAAGAGATCCTCTTTGGCTGACTTGAGCAGGAGCAACTCTTTCGGGTAGCGTGAAATTTGGATCTTCAGCCCAGGCCTGCACATGGCTGCCTTCTCAAGGGGTTTGATGGCCGTTAGAGCAACCTTGGAGTCCCCTTCAGTATCCATTACAGCACAAAGAGCAGGTTGCCAATCAGCATCAATGAAGTGGTTTCCAAGTGAGCTTTGAGTTGAATTTCTGCATTTGGTAGTGACAAGTCAGTTGTTGCAAATTCATAGATAATCTTCCAAGTGAGAGGCTTGGCATGCAGAGTCGTCGACTGAGATGATGATGGTAAACCTATGAGTGACTTGGAAGCCAATCCACCATTTGTAATGTAGCTTTCACTGTCAGAAGGTCAAAATATATCATAGATGGATGTATGGAATATGGCCTATGGTTGGATAAGGGTATGGTCCCAACAGTTCTTGATGGTCTCCAATGTCACCAAGTCCCAAGAGTCCTCTGCCATTACCATTGCCTGAAGAAGATTGATCTTATATATTTCTCATTCACCTGCTTTGTCGAGATCTATTGCCTGGCTGCTAAAATTGCATCTGTACAATGCCTTGATGGCCCGTATGATCCCGGCATCACATGGTTGGACAAATGGAGTTATGTTTGGCTCAAAGAACTCTAGTTTGATATTGGATGGACCATATGATATCGAGTGACCTGAGAAGTTATTGACTAATAAGATGATGTGTCACTGTTCTCATTTCATCTGAAGGTCAAGTCTTTTCACCCATCTGGAAATATGGTCATTAGCAAGCTGGAAATGATACAGACAATGGTCATACTGCTCAAAAAGGTCAGAAGTCATCCAAGCTTTCTTGTTGTGACAGTAATAAAAACCACATTGTTCCGGCGTCTTGTTTTTGAAGCATCATGGTTTGATTGCCTTTCCAATAAAGAATAGGTCTAGTTTTTCTGACCCGTCTGCATTGCATGCGACTCCAATTGAGATCCAAAACCTTTTCTTCTTTTTTTCTGCTTAATTGCTTGGTTGCCAGGCCATGGTCAGGTGGAGCACTGAAGAGTCATCTTGGTTAGATTTCATTTGATGAATATGAGAACTTACTAAGGGTTGAATGATGTTTCATCCATGTTGAACCAGTCATGAGGAGCATACTCTGCAAGAAGTTGCCGACATTGCAACCATTCAGCTTCAACAGCAGCAAGATTAACAGATGCGGCCTCTCCATGGTGTCGGATTTCACGGAGTCCATAGGTCTTGCAAAATGACTATATCCAGCTGTCTCCAGTCAGTCTCTCAGCCTCAGGAACCTCCATTTTATCCTTGAATCTCCTTCACTTTTCTCTTAGCATTGGACCAGAAACCATTTCATTCCTCTGTTCCATATCTTTTGTCCAGAGCACAAGTGCTCATTCAACATCTGGTCAGGTAACAACTCAAGGCCTCTTAGATGACAATGCAGTGGGGTTGTCATCTGCATGTGCCTCCATTTCTGGATGGTCCCGAAGCTTGTGAGACAAAGTTGACTGTGTGAAGATTAAAGGGCCTTCTTGGCGTGTAGCAAAGTGTTCCACAACCTCAGCCTGGGAAGCATCTGGATGTTCATCAACATATTGATAGACCAATAACCAGTCACCAAGTGTAAGATTCTTGTGGGCTGTCTGCTGTACCAGTGGTGGCTTTGCAGATGTGGCTGGCACAGATATCTTTTCAGCATGCTTCAGCTGTTTCAAAGCCCAGGGTGGGTGATTGGTGGGCTTATTGCAAGGCTTCCGTTTTGCATCGAGCATTGTTGGGGCAAGTCGGGCTGAGAGAACATGAAAATTTCCGTGGGAGCAATGCCGATACAATTCCAGGCTCCATCATAATGTATATCCTAGGAGCAATGCCCATGCACTATGCAATATGCAAAAATATGTTTATTTTGGCTGGCCCCAACTCAGGACCACCAGAAAATCCATACATTATGATGGATATGCATTATAGATATATGCATTATGAGCATATGTACTGTATTACAGTGACATGTTAGGATCTTCTCAGCAACCGGGTTTGGAGTTGTTTGGTGGAGTTTGGTTTCACTACAAACCAGCCAGCACCAAAACCACTGACCTGGTTTGCCACATCAGGAATGGCGAGAGGGTGGTTGTGCAAAAATGTATAGCAAATGTAGCACTGTAGCTCCTTAATAATTAATCTCGAGATAATTTACCCTCTGTGATCCTGCAGCTCTACAACACAACCTTTATAGATGCTGGTAATGCATATATTGACCCTCAGCTCCTTGAGGCCAGTCAAACTGGTCCCAAAGGCAAGAAAAAGGCAAGCTGGTCCACTACAGATGACACCACCCTTGTTGACTCTTTGCTTACCTCCAAATGCAGTGGTCTCCAGTCTGACTCTGGTTGTAAAGAGGCTGCATACACTGCAGCAGCACAGGCATTAAGGGGTAGTGAGGAGATCAGATCAGTGGTGGAGCTGCCAAAACCAATAATCTGATAAAGAATAGATGGAATCAGGTGTGTGATTTATAGCAGTGCCAGCTTTCTTCTGCTAATTAGCCTCTCCAATTGAAAAAGGACTACAAAGTAGTTCATAACCTTCACAATCTTTCTAGATTTAGTTGGGATGATCTCAAACTTGTCACTGCACCTGAAGATGTATGGGAGAAATATTTAGAGGTATGCTATTTTATTTCCTTGATATAAATATTTATTGGCCTATTATATAGAATCATCAAAGTGCACATAAGTGGAAGAATACTCCTTTTCTTCTCTATGATAAGATTTATTCTCTTATCAATAATGCTAAAGTGACCAAAGCAGATGCTACTGGACATGAATCTTGGCCTCAATAACACACACAAAGAAGATGGAAGTGGGGGCTAAAGACTTTGGTCAAGGACACAAGAGGTCAAAGCTAGGGTTCAGCTTGACTCTGTGCTGCTTTACACTATATACATAGATTACCAGTGATAACCACACTGGTGATCTATTAAATTTGACAATAACAGTTCTGATTCCAAGGATGAGAGAATTCCCAGAAGCAGTTTGGGAGAATGTAGGCAACTTGAATTCTTGATACTCAGAGTAATTGCTCTTGTCATCCATGATGCTCCAGAGTCAAGCAGCCACATATTTTTTGGTATATGGTCATGTCCATCATTCTTTGCTTTGCCTCTCCCTTTCTGATTCACATTTTCACAGTCATCACATATAGAATAGGGTAGGGTAGTAGCATTGTCCAATACAGTGACCTCAAAAACCCTTTCCATACTAACCCCAATGGCAGTGCATGCAGCGCACTGTGGGAATTTCGCTTAGCTTGGGTGAGGATATAAATGAAACATACTCTTAGCTACAAATTCGCTCTCTGGGTCATGTGATTTGGTTCACACACTATAGAGATATACAAAGACAAAAGGAAAAAGAGGGGTGAATTGTAACAGAAAGCACAGCTCCTGTAGCAATGTCTGAAGCATCAGTTCCAACATGCAACTCTTTATTGCTGTCTGGGTATGTGAGTAGTGGTGCTGTGGTAAATTTTTCTTTTAATGATATATACACATTTTCTTGATCAGGACCTCAGATCCAAGATACGTCTTTCTTGGTTAACTCAGTTAATGGTTTTGATGTGTGCACAAAATTTTCTATGAAACATCGATAATAATTACATAGACCCAGGAATGATTGTACTTGTTTAACTGTTTGCAGTCTTGGCCAATCCACAATTGCACTTGTTTTTGACTTTTGCATATCTACCCCATCTTTAGATATAACCATACTCAGATAGTTGACAGAGGATTTAAAAAAGAAACATTCAGATGGTTTGTAGTATAAATCATTATTCTGTAATATTTGCAAGACTTTGCAGATCTTTTTAGCATGCTAAGCATGAGATAAACCCATCATAAAAATAATAAGATCATCCAAATATGTGCCAGTGTCATTGTAATGCTCATGGAATAGATCATCCATCATGGCTTGGAATGTGGCCAGTGTGTTCTTGTAGCTGAAATACACAATGAGAGGTTCAAACAACCCAAAAGAGGTGACAAAGGTATCTTTCCACTCATCACCCTCCTTTATGCAGATGTTCATGTATCTCCAATGAAGATCCAGCATGATGAACATGTCGGCACCCCGAAGCTGATTAACCAGTTGATCAAAGAAGGTAGGCATTGGTAATGATACCCTCATTTAAATATTGATAGTCCATAACAAGACACTTTTTTACATCTTTTTTCAGTATAAAGAAAACTGGCACTGTTTGGGGCAATTTAGAAGGGTGTATGTAGCCTTTGGCCAGCTCAGCATTGAGGAATGTGCAAATTTCTGATAATTCAGTTTGTAATATAGGAATGACTTTGCCTTTCTTCAGTATAAAGTCAGGCTGCAAATTGATTGCATGATCCCATGTCTTATGCAAAGGCATATGCATGGATTTCTGTTCTGAGAAAACATCAAGATAGTCATGTAAATCTACTAGGAATTTAGTTTTTAAATTTTCTTGTTCTGTCAAGGACAAAGCATGCAAAGATAAATTAGATGCTTGTTAGGTACAAACATCACTACACCTATTGAAAGCTAGTGGATGTTTCTTCCAATCAATGGAGGGGTTGTGCTGTGCTAAAAACCTAAGAAAACTGCATTCATTGCTAAATTGAAAATGCAAAGCAATAAAGGAAATGAGCGTGTTGTGTTGTTCCCATCATCATATGCGCCATGATTTCACAGTAATGACTGATGCCTTTTCTGATATTAGCAGATACATTGGCATTTCAGACCTCAATAGGTCTGTTGAGTTATTTGCATGCAATTGCATTCACCATAACAAACCCTTGGTCAATAAAACAATGAGTTGCTCCACTATTGACTAAAGTGGACACCCAAACTGAAGATCGGTCTTGCCATTGTAGACTTCTAGAGCATTGGTGTGCAAATGCCATGTTCTATATTGCATCATTCTGTTTTGATGAGGGATTTCATAATTTATTTTTTCTTTTATATATTTTGGTGAAATTAAGCACCCAATGTTTTTTTTTCTGGGGCCAAGCTCAATTGAGACTTCACAGCAGAATAGTTATCTGGTAGGCTACCACATCAAGATGACAGCTCATACACTGGAGATGACTTAGGCTGATATAACTTATCTTCAGCCATTTTTGCTAGTTCACACATGTCAAATACTGGATAATCATATGATGATGACAAGGATAATTTATTGACAATTGGGCCCAATTCTTCCCAATCATCCTCTTCAACTACATCATGATACATGTCAAAAAATTCAGAAATTGGTACATAGTCTGAAACACTATTTTTAGACTTTTCTAAATTTTGTGACAAGAAACAGAAGCAGATGTATTAAAAGAAACATTATATGTGACCACTGACACCCTCATATCAGTAGTCAGCATTAAAAACCTGCCTTGGCCTTATCTTGGTGGCAATCTTATCACACCAATAAGCCTCAGCTTCTTTCATCATCCAAGCTTGATGGTGCAAGAATGGTTGTGCAGCTGCTTGGGGCTGTGCTACTGATTGTGCATGAGCCTCATACAGAGCATGATTTTGGGGGCAGCAGAATGGATTTGTTGGATATATTGCCCAGATGTGTCTCTTTTGCTGACAACCAAAACATGTATGGGTGCCCTGGGTCCTTGGGTTCTGGAATGTCTTTCTATCAACATCCATGGGTCTGCCTGCACTGGGCTGAGTGCCAGTGGGCATGAAACATGGAGTGGTTGGGGGGCATGGAAGCAGGTAAGGACCAATTGTTAGACCAATCATTGGGTGGGTCAAGGCAATATTTTTATTTTATTTTCATATATGCCTCTATGTGCCCTTTGATGTTATTAGTCAAAAGCTCCATTGAGGCATGGAGCTCATGTTCCATATGAATCTTGTAATTAATGGCCCTTTTTAATATATAGACCACTTCATCTGCTCTACATTTTGCATCCACATAGAGACTGGTAAAGTCCCTGATAAACATGTGGAAATCTTTTCCTTATTTCAAACCAAGCAGCTTTTTGTATGCTTCATGCTGCAATGAGTCGATTATGAAATATTTTTTGATGGCTGTTTTAAGATCTAAAACTAATGGCTATTTGTGTTGCGAACTAGTAATGCACTAAACCTAACTTCAAGAGTATGAAGATGTGGAGGTGAGCATCAGTGCAAAGAGAATGCTTGAGCTAGTCTGCACCAGGGTTTGGTTATCATAACCCAGCAATCTTCAGGGTCGAGGTAGGAAGCCAGCTTGTATATGGCTATACCAAGAGTGAGGAATAGAAATGAGGATGGTACTCATAAAAGAGGAAAGATGAGTGATAGGCCTAACCAAATGCCTTGATAAGCAGAGGACACTAGATGACAACAGTACACTTAGAGCTAGGCCACAAGAGGTGCAAGCCGAAGAAGGACAACAAGAATCAAGCTGGGGAATCCCAGTTGACTAAGTGCCCTATATATATTAGCATGCATGTGCATGGACCAAGCTTAGGGCCGGCCAGGGCAGAGGGCACTACTTAAACTTAAATAGAAACTATGAGATAAGGGTTCAGGGTAGCACTACAGAGATAAGGACATGTGGTAGACATGTCATGGCAGTGAGAAGAATAGAAGAGAAGGCATAGCCTTACCTGGCCCTGAGATCTGGAGATAAGAGATATAATTGGGAGATCTATCAAAATACAACCTGACATAGAATAGGTGAGCATCTATAAAAGTGTCAATGGATGTAAACAAAGATTAGGGCACTAAGATGAAGAGATAAGATGTAAGTAGAGCACCTGATAAAGGAAAGGGGCTGGATCCATATCTATAACCCTAGAATAAGGTTGTTTTAGGCATGTAAAGTGCTTCAGTTAGGTTAACGCCATTGTGGTTGCAACAATTTGTCTACATCTTTAACTTCCATGAATGTTTCAAGCATTTGTACTGTAAACTGGGTAGCGTTTCTGATCATATGGCATAGGATGGCATATGTATACTGCTTCTCTTTGGTCATACTCTTTGACCTTGAGATACAGTTTCATTTTGACCCACCAGAGGCAGAAGGTCATCTTGTTGCCATCCCATGTTCTGGCATCTCCTAAGGTTGACTTGGTCTTTTAATTGAATTCAAGGCAGAGAGAAGAAAACTGGTCTGTGAGATCATAAATCTTTGATTTTCATGACATTTTGTGTTACTGGTGGGGGGGTAGGTAATGGAAAGGAGATTAAAGTGGTATATAGGTTTTCTGATAGAGGTGTGGCTTTTTGAGCCTCAAAAAACTGTTCTAATAGGAAGGGGGGAATGTTGGCAGCCTTGAGTTGGAAGCTGGTATTGCTGGTCCAATCCCACTTGAGTTTTGGAGTGACCTTACAAATGGTGAGATACTCATAGCCAATTATACACATATACTAGAAAGGATGCCTGCTTGCCATCACCATAAAGAGGGTGCCACAGGGGTTTCATCTTACAGAGATGAGTCTTGTATACTGGCATAGAACCAGAGAATCTTAGAGGGGGAACCAGGAAACTGCCTGGCTATGGCTAACATTTTAGTACACTGAGACTGTGACTCTTACAGAAGATATCATGATTCCACTACTTTGCATGGATAGTACTGCTGCACTGACACACTATGCACTAAGGGTTTGATCCTTATTTTTCAGTGAGTAGGCATGTCCTCTCAAATGAGGTCTTAGCTCTACCAAAGCAAACTGAAACTACAGCAGACCACCATATAACAAAATGTTTTATGTGTATATGAGTGTTTTTCTCCTAGCTATTATAGGGCAACCATACTCTAATAGAGTAATAGCCACTTCATGCCTGTGGATCAGCTTTCCAAACACATGTAATGATGACAAGTTTTGCTGCAGATACTGCATGCACAAATATCAAGGAGGAGGTAAGAGGCAGCTTTAACCTAATGAAGTGACCAAAACACAAGGCTACTTGAACACAACCCTTAGCCTCGACTACAAAGAAGAAAACTAAGATGAGGGACTAGGTCTTTGGTCAAAGACACAAGAAGTCAAAGCTGAGGCTAAGCTCTTGGTTGCTTTATATATGTTCTACTATATTAAATACACAAGGTCTGACTAAGCTACTATATATGTGTCTACCATGAGGCAATCTAGACTATGACATCATAGATAAGGAGATAAGAGATGATGTCAGATCATATGATGGGTCTAGCCTTTGTGATGTCATATTACATAAGCATGTGTGTATTATCAGAATGCTTGGGGGAAGGAGAAGAGTTTGAATATAATGTTTTTTATAACAGGTTGTTGCACTGGGATTTGGAGCTATGGCAAAAAGGATGGAAGATTCTGCTATTGCAAGACAACTTCTTATGTCATGTTGTGCCAGATATGCTCACTAATATTCATGTTGAAAATTTTTCACCAAACCTAATTATGCATGTCTAGCTCAATGACCAAGGCATTATATGATGCTTCAAGGCTCACTACCATACAAGATTCTTTCAGCAGGCTGTCAAGCTCTATGAGGACAGTACCATGCCATCAAAAATTTATGATATCTATTAACTTAGTGCAATATGCCTTGCAAAGCAAGCCTGGAGTGAGGTCAATACCACCACCATCCAAAACTGGCTTGAAGTGACCTAGACAGGACACGACCATCAGCCTCTACTAACCACAAAGAAAAAAGAGACTTAAGGATGGGGGACCATGACTTAGGTCACAAAGACACAAGAGGTCGAAGCTGGGGCTCAGCTCGACTCTTGGCCTGTCTTATATATGTCTACTACTATTAAATACATGAGGTGTGACTAAGCTACATGTGTCTAACATGAGGC
>JBBPUL010001234.1:0-10877 GCA_038094675.1 Spongispora temasekensis
CGAAGTGCGTCAAGGTCGGGGAAGCCGGGTCCTGCGCGAAGGGTACTGGTGCCGCGTGCGCACGGTGCCAGTCCCACAAGATTCGTTGTAGCTGGTCGACCGATCGCACGACCCTGAAGAGGCAGAGGCCGGGAATGATGCCCGTGGCGCTTCCGGCCGCCGGTCATGTGGCAGTGGTGATCACGCGCAAACCAGGTAAGTCCCTCGGTTCGAGGCTTGCTACCAGCTGACCGTTCGGCAGGTGCTCGGCCAACCCGTGCGACTGCCAAAGCTCCCCGAAAGCAGGCCGAGTCGCCAGTCGTGGTCAGTGATGAGGATGAGGGCAACGAAGAGACCCCGGTGAAGGGCAAGGGCAAGGGCAAGGCAAAGGAGGTTCCGCCCCCGAGCCGAATGACCGTCAAGCCCTCGGTCGACAAGGCCCAGAAACAGCTCGTACGCCGCCTCAACATGGCGTACGCAAAAATGTATCAAGTCCGAGGCAGCCTCAAGGTGCTGGAGGTGGAGCTGGAGGAGGTGATGGACGAGTCGGCCGAGATCATAGGTGAGCTCCAGGGCCTCAACCTGTAGGCGCAGAAAATGTAATGTTAGGGTTGCTCAAAAGCGTCCGAATCGTCCTTGGCAGGCTCTTTTATATCTTCCCCTGCCATCCTATCTAAATTGTCATCATCTAAACCTGTAAGGTCAGTCGCGGTAATGGTAGAGTGCATTCGGGGGTAGTAAGAAATGAGGTGAAATGCCACGTATCACAGCTTTGAGACTGCCCCGTCCAACTCGGCCAAAAGGTAGGATCCTCCGGTTGTCCTGCGAAGGACGACCATCAGCCCAAGATACCTCGGCTTCATCTTTCGGTTCAGCTTCTTCTCTATGCATGTGTTTCACACGAGGACGAGGCTTCCTGCGTGAAAGTCGAAATCCTTGATCTGATTTTTAAACATGGCTTCGAAGTGTCTGATAGAATCGAACCGAGCCTTTCGAACTCGGTCCGCGATGGCTGCGAGGTCGTCGGGCCTCTTCTGCAGCTGCCGAGTGCGCCATGCGACAAGGCCGGTTGGTAATAGGGGGTCGGCATCTAAAGGGGGAACAAGGAACATTGCCTTGGTGAGATCAAATGGGAAGAGGGGCTCGACGCCGTAAACCATGAAATAGGGCGAAAGCCCAGTCAACCGAAGCACGGTAACGTGCTCGGCCCAAAATACCGAGTGCGCAGCAGTATGCCAGCGTGACTCCCCCCCCTCGGAGGTTTTAATGATGGCCTCCCGGACATCGTAATGACACCGTTCGACCACCCCGTTCGCTTGGGAGTTATAGGGGGAGATGCGGATGTGCCGAATGTGGTAGTGGTCCACGAGGACATCTAGAGTGAGAAGAAAGGCAGGGCCATTGTCAGTAACAATCTCTGAGATGGGCCCCCAACGGCAGAGGATATCTTCGAAAATAAAAGAGGCAAGCACGGAAGCATTCTCAGACCACAACATATGCCACTCTGGGTAAGCGGTCAAGGCGCACTGAGCTTGGACGATGTTTCGGTAGCCACCCAAATGGGGCATCAACATCGTGTCCAAGTGGGCCTTGCGAAAGAGACCTCCGATGATCGGTACGGTGGGGGGAATATGGAAATGATTGTTCTGCTGAATCTGGCACTCATGGCAGGTGCGCACAAACCATTTGATGTCATCAACTAACATCGGCCACCAGAAGCGCAGGAGCAAGTGCATCCGAATCGTGAAGACACCCTTGTGCCCGAGGTCATCGTGAGCCTCTCTAATCAGTTCATAGCGACGGTGCTCAAGCGCGACTAGCTGATGGCGGCCGTGTGGTTCCCGACGCCAAAGGGAGCTGTGGAGGAGGAAGAATTTTGTCGCCAAATTGACGAAGGTTTGGAACTCTGCATCGGAAAGGTCAGTGGGGTGCTCGCGGGACTCGAGAAAGTCGCAAATCTGGCGAATCCAGGCTTCCCGAGCTGCGGCCTTGGCCGAACGCGGTATAGTAGGCGAGTCCAGCAGCGCGTCTGGCTCGTTAGAAGATGAAGCAAGGATAGAATGGTAAGGCAGGCATGAAGAAAGAGGTGCAGGGTCCTCGGTAAGGGTCAGTCTATAAATTGAAACGCCAGGGCCCGAATGCGAAGAAGGCTCAGCGTGTACCACGGAGCCCCGAGGAGCAGCTCAGTCATTAAGCAATGTGATCGCAAACAAGTATGAGTCATCCAGCCATTCCTCGACGTCATCTTCATCAGGTGGATCATCATCAGATGGAGGGCGCCGAGAGAGGCCATCAGGCCCGGCATGCTTCTCGGCAGATATGTGCCGAAGCTCAAAATGGAATAATAACATGCCTGCGATCCAGCGGTTGATGGTCGCATTCAGCTGTAGGTTGGAATTGTTGATCATCCCTTTGACGTACTTGGCGTCCATCTCGATGACGACGTTAGGAACACCGAAAATAAAAATGCGAACCGTCCGAAGGGTGCGAAAAAGACCGTAGAGTTCGAGTTTAGCCTGCGAATAATGGCTCTCGATGGTTGTGAGGGAGATAGAACCGAAATGATTGGGATAGTGTTTGCCATTGTCGCCCTCCTGCAAGAGAATAAATCTGACCATGATGACTGAGGTGTCTACAGCGAGGACAACTTCTCGGCCCGACTCGTAGTCTAAGCGGCAGAGTGCAGGGGACTTGATGATCTCATCCTTGAGACGAGTCATTGCTTCACGTTGCGCGTCACCCCATTCGAAGGGGACACCTTTTCGGGTTAAATTGACGAGAGGCCGAGCGATGGCCGCGAAGTCTTGGATGAAGATATGTATGACGCCACAGGTGCCAAGGAACCCGTGAACCTGCGTCAAGGTCTCGCACTCGGGCCAGTCCCTAATCTTCTGAACTTTCGCCTTGTGTGGCACTCAGCCTTCGAAAGTGCACTAGTGCCCGACGATCGTCGCATCCGAGGCAGCAAGCATGAACTTCTTCACAGAGACAGTGATGTTGACGTTCTGGAGGCGTTGCAGAATCCTGTGGACAACGATTAGGTGGTTCCAAATGAATTTTCGGATGCCCAGGTTCTCGGGTATGGTCTCATAAGTACCATCTGAGTGTTGGTAGCGGGTGGTTTCGGATTTGACCGGTAGGTCGTCAATGAAAGGCATTGTATGGTGGGGAATTTTGTCCTGTAAAATAAAGGCCATATCGGCTTGATAAACCTGAATGGCGTTAGTGTGTCCCATCAGAAGAGTGGTGAGACGGTGGGGACCGAGGGGACTATTGAACGTAGTCATGTCCCGAGTCTCGGTGTGGAGCGGGTGCTGATCGTAGCCAGTGAATAGGTCCATCATCCCGTACACCGCGTAGCCAGCGAATGACTCAGCAAGGTGCTCTACAAAGGGCGGAACTGAGGAGTCACAGATGGTGACCACGTTGAGAGGTTGGAGGTCATGTACAAGGCGGAGCGTCTTGCCATCTTGCTTGAGGATGCAGAACCACCGAGATCGGTAAGCAGCGGCAGATGGTTCGTACACTCCCAAGGCGATTCGGTCCTTGATGATTTGGATCACTTGATCCCAGGACGATGGGGGAATTGGGATATTGCGCAGTACCCAAGGCATGTGGGGTACTGTCGGTATCTTGACAGGCAGGAAGTAGCGTTCGTCTAGGTGACCGTGCTCAGCCGGTACCCAAGCGAAAGCTGTCTCGTGGTTGCGAACAACCCACTGGACGAGTTTCAGCTCCTCGGGCCACAACCACTTCACGGGATCGAGGTCGAGCGCATCAGCGCGTTCCTGTGTGTAACGGTCCCCAGGCACGAAGGCCAGGGGGTTAGTCGGCAAGGGTATAAGACCAAAAAGGGGCTTGGCAGGCAGGCATCGAATCGGTCAGTATTCCTCGCTAAGAGGACTGATGACGGGCCGAACCTTCTTTACCACTGGCTTGTAAGCCAGCGCGTGCGAAACAGAGTCGAAAGAATAAGTCTCGGAAAGTGCGAGAATGTGGGGAGGCGAAAGAGAAGACTGCGTAGAAATGAGTATGGAATCACAGGGTCCAATGAAATATGGTCCATTCTAAATTCAGTGGCCTGAACAGGAGAAGGAGGGCAAGAGTGGATGAATGCGAACGACGACGGATGTGACACTCTCTGACCTCTCGGTGGATCATCGATGTCTAAAAATCCGACCTGGGTGCGTGGGTATGGCTTTTGCACGCCAGCCCATTTCAGCACCGAGGGCACCCGTTAGTCCAGGGGTGGGTCGGCAGTTTATACATTTTCCCGTTGTTCGGGTCGGTGAGTGTGACGGTTGTGCTGCCATCTGGGGTCTCGTCGGTAGTGGCGCTGAGGAGACTCGTGAATGGCCGGCCGAGTAACATATCAAAGTGAGCTTGTTGCACCACTTGAACCTGCAGGCAAACCTTGCCAGCACCGAGGTCTAGGCGAAGGTTCTCAACTACGCTGAGGGTAGTGTCGGTGCTAGTGTTAGCGTTTGACATGGTTATTATATGATCTGAGCGAATGGGTAGACCGAGTGTCTCCCAAATCCGCTTCAGCATGGCGACGATCTCAGATCCCGAGTCAAGAACCGCTTGGAGGGTCCTTTCGGAACCGACCACTCGTATGTCGACGGATCAAAGGGGGAGGCTATGATGAGCTACAATGAGCCCGTCATTGTTGGTGTTGAGCTTGTCACCCCACTCGTGCTGAATGGCCTCAGGGTCACGGCCTGAGAGCTCGTTCACCTGGACTGTGGGCATCGTGAACAGGACACGCTTCGAGGTTGTCAAATCTTTGAGCTGTCAGCGAACGTTGGTAGCGACCGACAAGAGGTCCTTGAATGGTACCAAGACCGACGTGTCGAGTACTTGGTCCAACACACACTTGGGCGCGGCGTTGTCTTCGAGCGGAAAGGAGTATCTAAATTGCCCAGTAGGGGCAGCGGGGGTGGAAGCGTTAGCTCTGGTAGATGAAGGGGGAATGTTACAGGATGCGGGGTTGAACGGTGCGACAGGCAAGGGTCGCGGAGGAACAGATGAAGAGGCAGGTTTAGAAGGCCCAGACGCAGTGCACGAGACCTCGACCACAGGTGAGATGATTTCGTTGGCAACCGAGGCTGCCCAAGGCGCGGGGTGAGCGGGCCTTCGGACGGGTATTTCTACACCATCGAAGCGAACTCGCTTCCCCTTATCCTGTTTGTCATGCTGAAAATTGGCCCACGCTTGGGCAATATATGCCTAAAACTTGGGGTCAGTGAGAAAGGGGTCCGACTCGTCACTAGGCTCGGTGTCGAGTTCAGTTAGATATACCGAAGGCTCAATGTCTAAAACCATGTTGGTATTGGGGAACGAAAGCGAGAGGATTCCCATCATGACGGTAGATGAAGGTGTAGGAGTGGGGGTCGGTATGACCAGTTGATCTAAGCAGTCGCACAGGCATCTGGTACCCGGGATTCTGGGAATGCGTTTGCCGTTGGGCATGCACAAGCGGCTGTCGGTCCCGCATGCTGCCCGTCCAGAAGCAACATAACTGACGACGTAGGGGCAAGATCCCATGAAGTGGCTAGGGTCTACACAGAATGCACAGCTTCGGGGTGCACTCTGCTGGAACTGTGTGTACTCCTGCTTGACGACAGGAGGGGCGAAGCTGGGAATAGGGGCTGCTGGACGTGGGGCCATACTGGCAGGGGCAACCAAGGGGTGCGCGAAGGAAGGTGCCGGCGGTACTGAAGATCCCCACGTGGAGCCTTGCCTGGCTGTGATTGCCAAGGCTGCAGCAGATGGGAACTGTGAGGTGGCTGTGCCAGCAAGTAAAAACTCAGCAGCTTCGACGGTGTCATCCATGGGGTATGGTTTGTGGGGATGGTGGTTCTGCTTAGTAAACATGAGGCGGTTCCGAACCTGCGCTTCTAGGTCAGCAGGAAGGCCGAGCATAAAAATAGTGTTGCAGTTGAGCTCGGCAAGCTTTCCTCCATCGATCAGCATCTTGGTAATCTTTCTAAACTTATGACTGTAATCGCCGAACTCTTCCAGAGTCCGCATAGTGCTTTCTCGGGATGCCTGAACGAGTATCTGTAAGTCTGCGAACGTATAACGGTTGGCTTCGCAGCCAGGGTATAACTTTTTTATGGCGGCCACAAATGCTACCCAGACTGCGGGGACGGCAGACGCTTCCGGGAGCTGCTCCTATCCATCTGACTTGTCGTAATCGGCGTAACGGATAGCAGCACGGATTCTCTGAGCCTTGGTAAGCTGCAAAGCATCGGCAAGCTGCTTGACATCCTCGAGGAAGCGCGGCAAGAGCGCAGCCTTGCCCGAGAACTTCGGGGCATTGTTCGTGCCTTGGAGGAGCATCTGGGGGGCTTGATGGGCCATTGGTAGATTCGGTCTTGGTGGTAGTGCAGGAAGGGGGTTCGGTAGAGGGACAAGGGGGGGTGCTGCGACGTGTTAAGCCGGGGTACTGGTCCAGTTCGGAGTGAGGCTAGGCGGTATCAGCGAGTTTCGGTAGGAGATGCGCGAGGCGTCGAGTAGATAGGAAAGTGATGGAGAGGATGAGGAGTAGGAGATAGGCAGAGAAGGCGATGATGACGGGGTCCGGTTTCCGAGAGGAGACAAAAACGGGGAGTTTTCTACCGCCCCCTGCCGAGTGGGAGGCATGGATTCTATAAACGCTCTGGGCACCTGTTCGCTAAAGCTCCAGGGACCGGCTAAATTTTCCTGTAGGAATGAGGGGTCGACAGGTGAAATATTGTCGCTGTCGGAAGGCGTCTGTGGCTGTGTGGTTCCTGGAAAATCAGGGTGGTTTTCATCTGCTGTAGGTGGGTTTTCGGCTGATGTGGGTGATGTTCGGTCACTTTCGTCTGCTGTGGGTGGATTTTCGGCTGCTGTGGGTGATGTTCGGTCGCTTTCGGCTGCTGTAGGTGGGTTTTCGGCTGCTGTGGGTGACGTTCGGTCACCGTCGAATAGTTGGATAGGGTCTAGGGTAGAGAGTTCAGGGAGGTCGGATTGGTTGTGAGTGCGTCCGGAGAGGAGACCGGCTGTAAAATTAGCGAGTCTTCACCGATTTGTAAACAGTGAAAATGCTCAAGGAAATTTTCCAGCTCGAGCCTTCTAGAAGTCGGTCGGAGGCATCATCTGGAGCCTCTAGCAGAATCTCTCATGGTGGGCTCCAGTTGTAAAGATACTAAAATGGCTGGGAGGAACTAGGAGACTAAGTTCTCTAGTCCTGGCCGTCAGGAGAGAGAGTGGGCAAGATGTGTTCGGCCCAAAGAGATTCTGGGCAGAGGCATTCAGAAATGGAGTGTCTGAGTCAACTACAGATGGTCCCGAGGTTCGACCGAGGTGATGCGGCAGAAGCCGAGGCTTCAGACGGGGGGGCTGGGACATGCACCTGAGGTTGAGAGAGGAGTGGCCGGGATGTGCGGCCGAGCTTGACTGGTTAGCGATAAGGGGAAAGCGAATCCAAGCGAATCCAAGCATTCCCAAGGTGAACAAAGAAGGGCGGTAGTGGAGAAGACAGGCGGTGGTGAAAATAGCAGATGTTGGCAGTAGTGGCAGCGGTTGTGGTAGATAAAACGGTCGGTAGTCGTTCCAAATGGTCGGTGATGAATGTGAGCTAAAGGAAGCTGATTTCTAATTCTGAAGGACAAATCTTTATAGTCCCGGGCATTCCCGAGACTGTGAGACGTAGCGCACGTATTAAGGAACTATGTAGAGTGACATGCGACGAGAAATATTACATAATGACCGAGTGGCGATTGCAATACGTAGTAATTTGGAATATAGAAAAAGGGGCATTACAAGGGGGCTGATGGAATGGGCACGTGATGTACGGAAATGGACTGACCGCTATAGCGAGGTGCCGAGGGTTTGGCCGTGCGCTCCGTGAGCTCAGTATCGTGCGAAAACATTCAGAGAGTGATGAGGAAGGGAGGCTGAGTTCGCAGAGCGATAGCAGGCTCCTGGAAAGTGTGAAAAACACCTGATGTAACCGTAGAGGCATACCGTGCTCTACACCATCTCATGGCATGGGTAGTGGTGCATTTGCTAACTTTGCTTGTTAACCTGAACTGTAACAGAACGTCTGCAAATGTTGTGGCTAACTCTATGCCAATGTGTGACTAGGATGGCCACCAGCATGTCAGATACAATGAACAACCTGAAAAAAGGTATGATTGGAACATACATTTACCACTTTCGCAAGATCTAATGGGAACGCTAGAGGTACTCCTTTCCTCTGCAGGTGCACACAGATTGCAATTTATGCATGGTGATTTGGGGATGTCTATACATCCACTGTGAAGCTCAATTTGCCATCATAACTCTGGTACGTTCATCCATCAGTTATATAGATTCATTGTCAGTATATTGATACACACCACCAACATTTTAGTGATTTATTGATGTGTGCAGCTGAAAAGTGTCAGACATCACGGGAGACCATTTCAGGTGAGGGTATGTAGTATTCAGGGCATCCCATTTTCATTAACGTCAAAAATCCTTGGTCCTTGACAATCTGAAATGACCACAGGTCCTCGGCAACCCATCTGACAATATGAGCAGTGGACAAGTTCATCAGTACCCAATGCACATACTGTGTCTCCGTGTGGGTCATCTGATGATTACTGTAAGTTACTTCCCCCTTTCCCTTCTTCTCAAATGCAGCAATGATTGAACCACTGCGTAGGATGCTCTTGACAATCTTGGTGTGAATGTCATCCAAATTCTTGGCCTGAACAGCAGCATTGAGTGCTTCATCGCCCCAGCAGGTATGTACATGCTTGTGCATGTTTCCAGTGGACCGTGCATCCTTTGTGTCCAAGTACTGTCTAATCCTTGTCTTGCATCCACAGTTGCAGCATTTGAACTTGTGGGCCCGACAGCCATTGATGGCTTGGATCTTTGGAGTGGATTCAAAAAATGTGTACACAGGTGAGGTCCAGTCCTTCGTGAGGCGCTCTGATACAAATCACAAATTACAGAGAGTCAAGGTCCAAGGATTTGGATTACAATGTACTCAATTCATTCTCAGGAGTCTCGTCACTAGACTCATCTTTGGTGGGCACAGCCTCTTGGGAGGTGCTTGCATCGAGAACTATGCTACTTTCCTCATCGCTGGAATTGCTTGCCATGTTGGGTTGAGTGACAGGACTGAGGCTTCTATGCATGACTCTTTCTCCATTTTTACATTTTTGTGGAGGCACATGCTGATCATGATTGGCTACAGCATCGCTAGTTGCTTGCCACTTCTATGGGATGACAGGGTTTTCTACAGCAGCCTTGGCCCTTTCTGTCATGCGCTTGACACATTTGGAGAGTTCCATGGTTGGATTAGGTGAGCAGGAGGCATATGGTAATAGAATTTATGTTTGTACTTTATTTGTTTTGGTTAGTAGAATGTAAACTGGTTTGTCGTCAAACCGGTTGTAGTATTTTCCGAGTTTGTCGAGGCCACGTTGTATTGCATGTCAATATGCCGAAAACCATGTGTGCTCAAGCACACACGCTTAACCTAATGATTCCTAATCCATTCCTATTCCCCACTAGCCACACGGTCAGCCTCATTCCCATCCAACATTTCAAAGTAGGCACTTACCATTTCTAGGCCATATTGGATATTTTATCTGGGAATACATAGCGTGCTTGAGTAAGCCAGTTAGCTGTAAACATGTTGAATACATGAGGCCTTCACTAAGCTAAGACTGGTCCTTTTGAAACTGGTTGCAACCAGTTACAACTATCACAAAGACCAATTAGGACTGGTGGACTGGTTCAGTTTAACTGATTTTCATTAAATACTGCAACCGGTCTTGGTCTGGTCTTTTCCAAAATAGGAAAAAGACCAGACCAGACTTTCAAACACTATTAGTATAAGTTCAGAATAGAATTTGCATTTTAACTCGTGAACCCATATTGAGGGTACAGGTTGTGACATGGGTGTCACTAAGTGACACCCACACCCATACCCTTAAGATATCTATACCAAAACCCTCAAGGGTTACCCATATCCATGCCAATACCTATCCATTATGGACTCATACATGACGTGGAAGATTATTTGCTCAAGAAATTGACTTGTCGTGAAAAACAGGGACATGCAATCACTCTCCTGGATCTAAATTCAGTTCAATGGGCTCCAGGTCATCATCATGGTATGCCCGTCATAATCTATCATTTATTAGTGGACAATAATGTCAAAATATCGAATAGTACCTCTCATTCTTACTAAATTCCTTCAGAAACTGGTTCCAATAAGTAACAAAGAGGAAATGGTGACCCCATTCACCTGTTGCATCAAATGGAGTGGCATGATCTTATGGTGTGGTGAGTAAATCTTGTTATTTGGGTTTGATTGAGACTCACCTTGCCATCAGCAAGTACTGTGAGGTATCGACAGACCGCTGCCATAATCTGTTCATTATTCAACAAGGTAGGGTAAGCATGATGTTTTCCTTTCCCTTTAGGAGGCAATGTGCAATGATGCACAATATAGGTATACATTGAACATAGCTTTCATGCAAAGTATTGACCCTTTCCAATGGAAACAGCAATGGCATAGCTCGCCTTCCTTTTTGGCCCTTTAATCTTTGGATTGTGCTGATATTTTGCCCATAGTTTAACAAATTGCTCCAGGTCATTGAGGTGGACAAGCAAAGTAAAAGATTGATATTTTTTTGCATCCACTGTAAGTCTTTTGATGGTGTCGAGAACAGACTCCACATGTTCATTTTTAGCATCAGAAAAACTTTCAAGTCACAATTGATTTAGATAATTCTATAACAAATGAAATATAGCAATAGAGGGTTTTGTTTCTTGATATTTATAGTTACATATATTTAGTAATATTAAATAAATACAACTAATAGCTCAAATGTGAATATTCACTGTGCATATAATGTCTGCCAGGG
>JBBPUL010001235.1:0-10869 GCA_038094675.1 Spongispora temasekensis
GCCCAACATGACTATTCATGGATGTGAAAGCCAGCATCCCAATGAGTGTGTCACCCTTGGATCTTTGACTGATAGGAATGTGGACATGCAAAGATGGGTGCCTGTAACACTTTGCTATACCAAAATCGATAAGAAAAACTGTGTCCTTTGAGCCCTCTATGCTCATGAGCATGCTTTGCAGTTTGATATCACAATTGATGAAGTGGCGAGAATGAATATATTCAAGGAGGGATATCTGAGGCAGATTAAGCATCTTTAATGAACTCAACATCGATATTATAAGTGAAACTAATCATTTGTAGTCCCAAACTGGTGACATAGTGCAGATTCAATGTGCCACCAGGAGATGATTCAAGTACTTTATCCAAGGATGGACTAAGCCTGTCGATGGCCATGGCTTGATAAGACCCTTCTCAGCTAAACCAATGGGCTTGGGGGAGTCCAGACTACCCAGTACTGCCTGCAAGCTCACTAAGAACTTGATATCCATGTTACAGATGAGTTTCATAAAATTCTCTCTTGCTGGTCACTAGGATTGACTCTAACTTGATGGCAACAGTTTTCTTTGTGATTATGTCCTCCACACTGTAAACTGTAGCTGAGAATGTTTGCCATATCCAGTGACTTGGTGGTGAGTTTCAAATCCAATATTTGAACATTTTACCTACCATAGAAGCCGTTTCCTAACACTTCATTTGGTACATATCTACCATCAACCCTCACTACTTCTCTTGTAAGTGTCTTGAGCATGCTTGCCATTTTTGCTGACTTTCTGATATGTGATTTACTCGAGTTCTGATGTTCACAGCTCAATGCAGCACTGTTCCGGCCTTCAACATTACATGTACCAAGTCCTGATGGAGTTGGTCATAATTTTGTCACACTAGAACCATACTCATTGATATATCCTCACTGGAATACTACATCCCTCTGCACTTTGTCTGGTGCAGCAGGTTTGGAGGACACCTTCTCTGTCAGAGAGGATCTCACTGGTGTGTCAAGCCTTGATCTCATCTGAGTTCCAACTTCAGTCATATTATTCCCTGATTCAAATGTCATTTGATGTGTGAGTCCCAGTGAAGAGTGCCTTGTGATGCTTTCCAATTCTCATTACACCATGCTGTTCACTGTGGACTCTCCAGGCCCTTGATATTCAGGCCACTCAGCACAACCCTTCCTAACTACCACATATCATACACAGACAAAATCATATCCAACTGAGTCATTTTCTAGTCTATCCCTTCAGAAGAATTCCACATGATCATCACCTCCTGTCTCATCACATAGAGTATGTCCCAATGGCATGGAGGTCACCTCATCAGTCATCACAAGCCCACCTTATCTGCCAACTTTAAGCAATACAAATATCATTAAATTTGGCACCCCGAAGAATCATATTTCTGTGGAAGCAAATGCTGCACCATGCGAACACCTCTTATCAGTTGGTTCACAACCCTCACAACCAAGTACATATTATGCCTCACCTCAAGTGCAACAGGGACTTATCCCCATTGTTTAGAGTCATTCAGAACTTTCTTGCAGAACTTTAGTTTACATGACACCCGTGGCAATTCAAGCGATGACATTCAGGTAGGTAAACATAGATTCCTGCTATGACGAGTCACAACTGACTACTTCAACAGGTATTTGATGGAGTTACACTGAAGACTTCCAAGCACTTGCAAAAGTAGTTGAGAAGTGGTCTTTTCCTGAGAGGAAACCAAAGTAGGTAACTTGTGGCCACATGAGAATGAATATCTGGCTGATGTTATGATTAGACTCTCTCATAATCCTGAGAGTGGTCTGCTGATCTTGGAGCTGCCAAGCACTACACATGAGTTTATCCTCACTGATTTCAAGAAGGCTGTTCAGCCTGGCCTTGATTGGCTCCCCACTAATAATGACCTCTTTTGCATGACATTGAAGCCAAATCTGACCATGCGATTGGTACTCACTGGGTTCTCTGCAACTCCTAATCTGGCCCTGGTAGCATTGCCAATGTCTCGGAGTCCATCTTCTGGTCTCCTTGCTGTCGTTGAAAGTGCATTCACTCAGAATCATTTGGAGTTGATGAGGAAGATCAGGGAGGAGCTTGAGGGCTGGTCCGATATCGTTTTTATAATCATCATTCTTATTATCGAGTCTCAAGACTATTACTCCCCACAGTAAGGGTCACCGACTTGGGATTTCTTTGCATGGCAGGATGGATTCATCGTACTCCCAGATTTCATTTTGCTTCCTCCCACTGTTAACGAATGCAACCACATTCTCAAGTCCAAGCCCATGGCTGACCTGCAGTCACCCAGCAGCTCCAAGTCTTCTGACACTGACTCCACCTACTCAGAGGAACCCAGTGTTGTTAAGGACGATACTGAACCTTTCACACTTGAACCAGTCACAATTGCTGGACACACATGGTGTCACATCAATAATGTGCAGTATCATGTGTGGCTCAAGAACAGTGATGCCAAGATCAACATTGATGATGACAAGACACATGTTGGCATGAGACTCATCAACAATGTTTCATTGAATAAGTGTCTGATGTATTTTTTCAAGCAACTCTATTCTGAAATCTTGATGGACAATGTAGAGCCAGTGATCAAACAGGGATTATCATTGCTTGGCTGGTCAAAGCACAGTTATCCAGCTCTGGCACATGCAAGCTGCATTGCTCAAAGCTCAAGGTTGATTTCAATTGGAAGAGAATCCAGAAGGGGTTGAGAGTCACCACCCAGCTAACTGCTAAGATACATTATGAGATATGGTACTGTTAATCATTCTGTAGAATCAAGCATTGCCTGGAAGATGAAGAATACTGACCTCTGAAGGGCACTAGCACCCCCTCTGAACCCCTAGGCATGATTACTCATTGCCTTCAGTTGGACAATTGATTTGGCTCATCTCTGCAGATCTCTATTCTAGTCAAATGAATCAAGCCATGTCATCTGAACTTTAGTCAATGTATTTGGTTTGATTGATCATTGTGAAGTCATGAATGCATGAATGGTAGGATCACTAATAACCTGTGCTTGCCACCACCAGACTTGTCAAAAATAAAATATCCCTCCCATAGCTAGAGGTCAATGACAACGTCTGGCTGCTCTCACTGCCACACAACCCACCAGTACGATCCATGGTACCAACAAATCTGGTCAAACTGGCAACCCAGAGAACTCTGGGACTAGATGTCATCCCACTCATGCTCAGTGCTTGCCCCACCATTTTTGCAGTCAAGATACAGAGTTTATTGACTTTGAGCAAGAGCTCAATGGTAATGATGATATTGACAAGTCAGATGATGACAGGCCACCTAATCTGACTTGAAACACCATTAACATGGCGACCACTGACACTCTAGCCACCAGCATATCAAACCAGGGCCAGTCAGATGTGGGCCAGAATGTAGTACATAACATCTGCCATTTTTTCTGGAAGAATGAAGCTTATACATACTGTAATCTCTGTGAGTAAGTTCCTTTTGTATTTATTTGTCACAATGCTAACAGAGAATTGACATAGCAAAGTATACTCATTGAAATCCTTGACAACTACACTTCATGGCCACCTGGACTCTGTCTATCCACTGCTTTACCTCAATAAGATAGAAGAAAATCAGTGGCCCTTGCAGGCTCCATTAATCAAGGCTGCCTTTGACAGAGGCTACACATACAACACTCTTCGCCATGCACCCAGTCAGCCTGGTGCTTCAATCGACAAGCTGCCACCTCTGCCTCCTCCTGGAGAAGCTGACAGAGTTCCTATAGGAATGCAACCTAAGACTAACAATGGCACAACCTAATGCTGTGAGATGAAGACAAGAGGCATAGGTCCTGAGCTCAATGCACAGAGACTGGTCACTACTCTGCCTTGGTGAGTATGTAGCGACATTGAAGACAAAGGTTGAATATCCTCAAGCAAAGATGCTGCAAGGCCAAGTGATTCAAAGGGAGAACTGAGGGGAGCAAGAGGGTCAAAGATGCAATAGATTGCTATTTTGAGTAGGTTCAAGCTAAGGATACACCGCTTGTACTATGCCCTATTTATATGTAAGAGTCCTGTGCATGAACCAAGCAGTGCTATAGCTAAATAAGAGAGGAGTCTGAGAGGAGTAACTGGAGATAAGAGGAATGAGTCAGCATGGCGTGAAACAAGTCGGAAAGCTGTACATGATAGAACTACATAGAACATTGCAGAACATCTGAGTCATCGATGGGAAATAAGGAAAATGCACAGCTATAGTAATAACTAATCGAAGGGCTGCACATGTTTGAGTAATATAATACAAAGAGAGATGAGGACAAAGAAAGAAAAAGGGGCTAATCATAACATTACCCCCTTAGTAGGGTCGAAACCCTAGTGAGACTTTTCCTTACAAACCCCTGCAAGACCCAACCAGTGATCCACACATGTTACTCTTCCTGACAGAGTCAAAGAGGAAGTCGTTGTTGTCATCTAGTGCTGGTGGGGACCTAGGCAGAGGGACTGGAAGCATGCGGCCAGAGCACTGAGAGCAGCCAGAAGTGCAGGAGGAGCAGGGCCAAAAGAATCCCTGGAATTGATGAGAACTATGGGAAGAGGTGGATGAGGATGAGGACCTTGGTGGGGAGCAATGGTTATGGAAGGGGCAGGCAGCCTGGGTGTGTCTGGAGGAGTGGTGGCAGCAGATGGGACATATGTAGTGAAGACAATGCACCCTGATGTGCCCGAGTCTGTGACATACAAAGCACAAGTTGCAGTACCAGTGGTGGTCACTGGGGCAGGATAGGTCACCCTGAAGAATGCACCACTGCACCATTGCTTCTTGAATTCAGTCAAAGCAGGCTTGGAGAGCATCAATGGCAAGAGCCTCCATCAGGTTGAGGGGGGAAGATGAGGTGCTAGATGTACCATTGGCTGCCAGGATGGAGTCGCGAATAATCTCTGAGGGTGATGGGGAGGAGGAGTGAATGACGTAGGTGGAGATGGCAATGTTGGTGGGGACCCTTACCATGGTGGTCTCTTGAAGGTATCTGTTGATATCCTGGATGAACTCCAGGTAACCAAGTTGGTGTGCTAACTCGTGGACATGACCGAGGGTTCAGGAATGAATGGCCCTGATAGAGGCCCTGATGAGAGAGATGTCATGGTGGTCATTATTTATGAGGGATGAGAAGAGGTGAGGAAGGTGCTTCAGTTGGAGGTAAATCATGAATAATAAGAAAAACAGGGAGAAGAGGTCGGTGAAGGCAGATATCCCCGAAAACATGTAGGGGTCCATGAGGTATTCATGGAGTGCACTGTGCTCATCATCGGTGGGGTTCGAAGACTGGAGGGTGTGGGCGTGCAGGGGGATGTCAACAGAGATCACTGGAGTTGGGGTGTTGGTGGGCGGTTCAATAGTGGAGAGGGTATATACAGTGCCAGGGCTAGGAGGTGCACCATTTGCTGCCAGTACCACAGCATCCTCATGATGAGGAGCATGGGCCATCGATGGAAAAGGGGTATGTGGCAGTGAAGTAAGATTGTCCTCTGTAGAAGGTACTGAAATAGACAGGGACGAGGGAGATGAGATAGTTGAGGCAATGACATTGGACATGGTAAATGAGAAGTGAAGGGGAGAGGGAGCAAAGCAAGTGGTGGGCATTATGAAAAAGAAAGCTATTGTTTTGAGGGAGAGAAGGCCTTCGGGTGGAGATTCTTATACTTCTGGAGGGTGGACTTTGCATTTTTCAAGTTCTGTTCTGGGACCCAGGAGTCTTCCTCAGCTGTGTATCCTTTCCACTGGATCAGGAACATGCAGGAGCAGGTTGTTCCCCTGTGACATAGGACCTTCTCAATTTCATATTCTTCTTTGCCTTCTATTAGCTCCAGGGGTGGGGCTGGAAAGTTCAGGCCATGGATGTTGTTTTTATGATAGGGCAATAAGAGGGAAGCATGAAACACAGGGTGAATCTTCCATATTGTTGGAAGTTGGAGTTTATATGTCAAAGAGGAGAGGATGTCAGAGATAACAAAGTGCCCTTCCCTTTTGGGTGCGAATTTGGGGTTTGCAATATGGTGATTAAGGTTCTTTGCCTCTAACCACACCTTGTCTCCCTTGTCAAAAGGGGTGAAGGAATGGCGTGTTCAGGATGCCATTACCTGTTGTGCAAGTTTGTGGGCAGCGAGTGCCTCATCCCTGGCTGTGGATAGGGCCTTGAGGTGTTCTTCCAGGGCTAGGAGCAGTGTTTCTGCCAAGACTGTGGGAAGGGCTTGAGGTTCGAAGCTGTACATGAGGTAAAATGGCGATTTGCCAGTGACAGAGTGAGGGCAGTGATTATGTGTGAATTCCATGTGGGTAATGTGATCAGCCCACTCAGTCAGGTTGTTGCCACAGAAGATCCGAAGGTATGTTTCAACTTCTTGGTTGACATGTTCAGTTTCACCATCAGACTGGGGGTGGTAATTGGTAGACAAGGAGAGGTCATATTTCAGGAGCTTTCCAAGCTCCTGAGAAAAGGTCGATGCAAACTGTGGGCCTCAGTCAGAGATGATTTTGTCGTAGAGGCCCCAATGATGGTATACTTTGTGGAAAAAGAGGGTTGCTATGCCCTCGGTGGAATATGTTTCTTAGTAGGGCAGAGAATTACCCCCTTAGTAAGCCCGTGGTTAACCACAACCAACAGGCTATCAAATCCATTGAACAAAGGAAGGTCTGTGATAAGGTCACAAGAGACCTGTTGGAATGGGCACAAGGTGAGAGATTTGATGGGGGAGAGCAGGGGAACCATGTGATGGGTGTTGGTTTTATGTTGCTGGCAGAGTGCACAGCCCTTAACATAGTGGCAGACCTGGGTGGTGAGACTGGGCCACCAGAAGTCGCATGTGATGAGTTGTCATGTCTTTAGGTATCCAGGGTGGCCAGCAGAGGGATGGTCATGAGCTCATACAATAACATCAAGGCAGTTGGGTTCAGAAATGTAGACACAGTCTCAGTAACAGAGGAGGTTTTCTTTGAATTACCAGTCTGAGAGGCAATTCCAGAGGTTTGGGGCAGTGACTGGTCATTCAAGGTCAGCGCAGAGACAGGTAACAAGTTCATCATGTGCTGAATGCTTTTGGATGGCTGTAGCCAGGATGGAGTCCACTACATGGATGAAGAGGGTTTCTGGAAGGAGGGTAACACCCTAATTATCTGACTTGAAAGAGAGCCAGTCAGGTCAGTGGGAGAGGGTGTTAGGGCCAGAGAGTAGGGAACTGGGAATGTGCATCATCTTAAGATCAAAGTCTATGAGGTTGAGAAGCCAATGTGCTTGTTGGCAGTTGAGGTTCTGGGGTTGATGGAAAAATGTCAGGTTTTTGTGGTAAGTGAAGACCTGGACCAGGTATTGCAAGCCACGAATGTAGTGGCACCACAACTTGAGGGTGCAAATGATGGCCAGAAGCTCGCAGTCAAAGATGTTATAGTTTCACTCTGCTGGGGAGAATGATTGCAAAAGATAGGAACAGGGGTGCCAATCCCCATTTGAGTCAGTCTGTAGAAGAATAGCACCAGTGGCATTGCATGACGCATCAGTGGCTACTACGAAAGGTCTAGAGAGGTCTGGGAGATGAAGGATTGGTTGCGAGAGAAAATGCCTTTTAAGCTCATTGATGGAGGTTTGGAACTGGGGTGTCCAGAGCCATGCAGCGGTTTTATTCATAAGGTTGATGAGTGGATGAGCAACATCAGAGTACGAGGGGATGAATCACTGGTAGAAGTTTGCAAACCTGAGAAAAGAGCGCACATCTTTTACTTTCTTGGGGATTGGCCAGGAGGTGATACCATCGAGTTTGACAGGATCCATAGCAAGTTTGCCAGGTTTAATGATCATACTGAGGTATTCCACCTCTGGCATGGTGAATTTACATTTGCTAAGATGTAAATGGAGGTCTAGCTCCATCATGCACTGAAAGACGTGGCGTGTGCATTCAGTGTGGGATTCATTGTTGGGGGAGAAGATAAGCAGGTCATCCATATAGATAATGAGCCATCCTTCAGCATTCATGTCTTGGAATGAGTCATTCATGAAACACTGGAAGGTCGAGGGGGAGTTGTTCATGCCAAAGAATATGACCATGGGTTCGAACATGCCCTTATGGGTGATGAAAACATCTTTCCACTAGTGGCCATCCTTGATGCATACGTTGTTATATCCCCAATGAACATCAAATTTGGTAAAAATGCTTGCTCCTTTGAGTTTGTCAACAAGATCGGAAATGAATGGTAGGGAGTAGGCATCACAGATGGTGTGTTTGTTTAAGTATCTGTAGTCCTGGCATGGACAGAGTTTGCCATCCTTCTTCTTGACAAAAAAGAAAGGGGAGACCTGCAGGGATTTGGAGGGACAAATTTTCCTGGAACACAGGTTTTCGTCTAGGAAGGCTTCGGTTGCCTTTTGTTCTTTGGGGGACAGAGAATAGATTTTCCCTATCTTTGGAATGAAGGATTCATCGAGGTTGATCTCATAATCATAGGGACAAGATGGGGGAAGAGACTCACAGTCTTTTTCCTCAAAGACTTTGGCAAAGTCCGAGTACTCTGGGGGTAGGGCAATGTCTTGATTTTGGGTTCCTGCTTTCTCCGCAAGTTTGGTGGTTTCAGAGTAGCAGGTGATGGTGGCAGAGGGCAGGATATAGGGTCCTCCCCAGGTAACATGGTTGATAGAATAGTGGCTGAGGGTCTGGTGCTGCCACTGTTTCTCTGACTGGATATCCCGGTACGTGTGTAAGTGTCTGTGAGTTTTGGGTGTTGTATTCACACACCGGATCGAGGTTTCCCTGAAGCCTCGAAGCAGAGGGGCACAGTAGTGGAAGTCATGTCATTTTTGATCAGCAACATAAGCATGGTACAAGTCCATGGATTGATCTAGGATCTTGGGGACAGAGATGGTTTGTTTTTTCCAGTTGATGGTGGGATTAGCAAGGCGAAGCCAAGGAAGACCAAGGATGACATTTTCCTTGCCACAATTCATTAGATAGAAGAGGACCTTTTGAGTGACTCCTTCTCTAATGGAGACATAGAGTTTGGTGGAGAATAAGATGTCTCCATTGGAGTTCGCAGATTGATCCACATTACACATGCAGATTGGTTGGTCAAGGTGGGTGCAGAGTAGTCTGTGTTTTCAGGCAAAGGCCCAGTCAAGGCAAGAGATCTCTGCTCCTGAGTCAATGAGAGCAGGAGAGTCAATGACTTTCATAGTGTGTGAGGGTACCACAAGCTGGATGGGGATATGCATAGCTCTATTGGATGTCAATTCTAGTACAGGTGCACAGGAAATGAAGAATTTGGGAGGTACTTGCATTGAAGAAGTCCTTCCTTTCAAAAATCCTTTATCCCTACTGCTTCCACATGAATTTCTTCATCATTGTCCTCACTCATGAGACCTGGTATTTCTTCTTCTGCCTTGGCAACTTTTTGGTTGACTTTGGGGCATGGGGGAAGGTCTTTGAAGGTGGGGCACTTGTTGGAGAAGTGACCTGATTTTCTGCAATGGAGGCAGAGTCCTTGTTTGAAGCAGCGTTCTCGCTCTTTGGGGGTGAGTTTTGGGATGCAGATGGCATCCACATCCATAGCATTGGGGTCCTTGTCATGAGTGGTCTGCAAGGGGTGAGGGACAAAGGTAGGGGTCAAGGAGTGCTTGTGCTGGCAAGTGACAAGTTTAGCATGTTTGTGCTGGTTGTCTAGATGAGAGGCATTCTTGATCCAATCGTCAATGGTTGAGGGAATGGTGTCCATAAGGTACACCTTTTCTGAGAGTGAAGGGGGAATGCCCATAGAGAAGTAGTGGCAGATTGTGGCTGCCTCAATTAGCCCTGTAAGGTTTACTTGGTTATGGAACTCTGAGATAAATTGACTGAGGAATGGTTGGAAGATTCCATTGCATTGTTCGTTGACGCAATAGGTGGCTAAACAGGTCAAAGCATTGGTGGTGGTGTTGGGGCTCTAGAAGTGAGCCTTGAACTTCTTAATGAACTCATCCCAAGACCCAAGGGTCATGTTGGTACCTCTCATGCTTTCCTCCATGAAAGTATCTGCCCAGGTAAGGGCACTTCTGTCATTCATAAATGACAGGGCAAATCTGATTTTCTTTTCATTGGTGGAATAAACGTCGACATTGATGGCAAGGTACCATTGCACTGAGCAAAGCCAGGGTATGGCATGGCATTGTTTGCCTAAGAAGGCCTTGGGTTGGGCGAGGTGGAGTTCAGTGGGTTTGGAAGACATCAGGGGTGCAGAGTTGGGGCTAGGTGGTGAAGGGAGCATGGTAGTTCTGGAGCTGGAACTAGGGGGTGTAGTAGACCTCCAAGAGGAAGAGGTTGTGATGGGTGGTGGTGGTAGACAGGGGCACTGCTTCAGAGGTGACAGAGGGGCTGAAATGGTTGTGAGCTACAATAGTGGTAGTCACGTTCGAAGAGCTTGAGCCTTTTGTTATGACAGATGTGGGTAGTGTCAGTCATAGACTCAATGCACAACCTAATGCTGCGAGATGAAGACAAGAGGTGTAGGTCCTAAGCACAATGCATAGAGACTGGTCACTACTCTGTCTTGGTGAGTATGTAGTGACATTGAAGATAAAGGTTGAATATCCTCGAGCGAATATACTGCAAGGCCAAGTGATTCAAAGGGAGAACTGAGGGGAGCAAGAGGGTCAAAGATGCAATAGATTGCTATCTCGAGTAGGCTCAAGCTAAGAATACACTGCTTGTCCTATGCCCTATTTATATGTAAGAATCCTGCGCATGGACTAAGCAGTGCTATAGCTCAATAAAAGAGGAATCTGAGAGGAGTAACTGGAGATAAGAGGAATAAGTCATGCATGGCATGAAATGAGTCAGAAAGCTGTGCATGAGAGAACTACATAGAAC
>JBBPUL010001236.1:0-10869 GCA_038094675.1 Spongispora temasekensis
TACATTCATCCAAGAGCTCGGGAAGCTCTTAAAATATGACCTCTCCTTGTCTACCACATACCACCCTCAGACTAATGGAGAAACTGAGTGAGTCAACCAAGAGGTAGAAACCTATCTCTGAATCTTCTGCAAAAATAACCCAACCACATGGGCTGATCATATCACCCATGCATAATTCACACATAACCACTGCCTACACTCCATCACTGACAAATTGCCATTTTACCTCATGTATGGCTTTTGGAACTTAAAAAATGCAAAGTCTGCCCTTTAGAAGTATAAAGACCTCCATCCAAAGGCCTTTCCTCCCTCAAAGCAATAAGCTTTCCTTTCACAATGCCTACCACCTGCTTCACCCCCTCGCCTCTCCACTTCTACTTTACCATGTCTGATGTCTTCTCCTCATCTATCTCATCTTCCTTGTCCCTGTTCTTTTTAGTACCTCCTCTGAAGAACCCTGCTAGCATGACATTAATCTGTGTTAGCTGTCCCCTCTCTTGTCTCCCCTTGTCTCCCCCAGCATGTCATCCTGGCTGAAGCCTTTTCCAGTCGTCTCTGTCCTTGCAACCCATGCTGCCCTGCCACAGCAGAGATTGGTAGTTTAGAGTCCTTGTCTCTGGTCATTGCTTGGATCCTTCTTGCTGTGCATATACCACATTATTTTTATGTTCTGTCCCCACAGCTCCTGCACACAAGTCTCCCTAAACTGTGCTTTCCTTCTCTCACTGCCCTCCCCTGTCATTGCTCAATCACCTTTGCATTGCCATATCTTATGATCTGCTGCACCGGATTATTCAATTTCTATACTGGCAGAATTCCCTTGTTGAGCACTCTCCATCACTCCAACCATCTCCCCGATCATCCCATCCCTTCACAAGTTATTGATAATTCTTTGACTTATTTTATTCTCATCTTGGGCTTTGAGATTTTTCTGTTGGTGTTTTATTGGGAACTCAACCCCTACTAAGGGGGTAATGTTACAATTGGTCTATGGCTCCCTTTTCTTTTATCTTGTCTTAACTGCAGCACCTCCCATTGCACCTTTAGATGTCTCACCAGCCATCCTTGCTGATTCACCCATGCTTCACTAGTCATTCTGCTGACATATACCCATCTCCATTCCCCCATCCCTCAGGCCCATGGTCTCTGACACTGCATTTCATCTTTGTCTTGCTCTCAGACTTCTTTCATTGGCACTGCATGCCTCTTTCCCTTTGTTTCACTCTATTGCTTCTGACACCTCATGTCACTTATCCTTATCTCAGGTATTTCACCTGAGTTTCTCTTCTACTGCTCCCACAGTCCTCATGCCACAGCAGCTTCTCTTCTGATCTTCTCTGCTGTGCATTTGTTTCTTATTTCCAATCCGCAGTCTTCTTCTTATTCATTTATACTGCAGATTACTTATAGATGCTTACCTCTTTTCCTTTTGTCTTCCTTTGTCTTTGAGGCTCTACTTAGGCCTGGTCCATGCATGTCCCCCACATGTATATATAGAGGTATAGCACAAGCCATGTATCTTCAGCTTGAGCCTACTCGAGATAGCAATCTATTGCATCTTTAACCCTCTCACTCCTCCTCACTCTCCCTAAAAACCTCTTGGCCTCGCAGCATCTTCACTCAAGGATACTCTACCCTTGTCTTTGACATCACTACATACTCACCTAGGCAGAGTAGTGACTGGTTACCTTGCATTATGCTTGGAACCCATACCTCTCATCTTCGTCTCACAGCTTTAGGTTGCACATTGAGTCTATGGCTGATGCTACCCATGCTGTCGGAACAACTTCTCTCTTACATCTGTTTCTTCTTTTAGTCACAGGGCAGCTGTGATTGCACAAAGAAGGCAAATCGACTCAATGCTTGCAACAGGTGTGAAAGTTTCATCAAAGTCAATGCGAGGCTTTTGGGTGAATCCACATGCGACTATTCTCACTTTGTAGCACATGATGGTTCCTGTTTCATTGTGTTTGATGCAGTAGACCCATTTGGTGTCAATGGTATCATGGCTGGGTGGGAGCTCTACCAAGTGGTAAGTATTGAGCTGAGCAATCAAATCAAGCTCATTGTGCATGGCTTGTTGCCATTCCTTTCGGTCTGGGGAATTCATGGCTTGTCGGTATGTTTGGGGATCTTCATCCAATGCAATGTTGACTGAGTCTTCATTTTCAGATCCTAATTCCATCAGTTCCAAGAGTTCTGACTTGGGTGAGTTTGGTGGGTCGAGTGCCTTGTTGACCTCAGCTTCTGAGTCATCAGGTTGTGCAGGTTCTGGCTCCAGTTCTTTTCACCCATAAATAGAAGCAATTGCAGTCCGTGCTTTCATAGTGGCTGTGCGGGTTGATGGGGTGTGTGGAGGTGGAAGTTCTGGACATGTACAAGGAGAATGAGCAGGTGGCAGAGGTTGCCCATGCTGGTTAGGCTGGGCTGGTTGATGCAGAGGAGGCTAGACAGGTTGTGTCAGCTGTTGTGCAGCTTTGGGGCTGATGTCATCATCATCATCTAGTGTAGATGACTTGAGTGATTTGTAAGAGAACTGGTGCTCCCCCTCAGTGAGAAAGCTGTCATGCAAGCCAGTAGAGTTATCGAAAATGACATTTTACATTATTAAACTCAGATGATGGAAGAAGCTGAAGCCTATTGGTGCAATAAGATCACTGCTGAGAATAAGGCTAAAGTGGGTTTTTGATGCTTACCACTGATATGAGGGTGTCAGCAGTCTTGGACAATGTTTTTTTTAGTACATCTGTTTCTGTTTCTTCTTACAAAAATGTAGGTAAAACTAAAAATAGCATTTTGGACTATATATCTGTGTTTCGGAAGTTTTTGATCTATACCATGATGTAGTGGAAGAGGATGACTGGGAAGAGTTAGAACCAGTTATTAATAATTTATCAATGTATTTCTTCTATGATTATCTTGTGTTTGATATGCATAAACTTGCAAAGATGGCTGAAAATGAATCATACTAGCTTAAATCATTTCCTGCACATAATAAATATTCTGCTGTGAAGTCTCAATTAAGCTTAGCCCTGGAAGAAAAATATTTAGTACTTATATAATTTCACTGAAATAAAGAAAATATAAATTATGAAATCCCTTGATATATCCAAATGGTGCCATATAGGACACATCATCTCTGCACAAATGCTCTAGAAGTAGAGTTAAAACTACAAATGATTGACCAAGCTTCGGTCTGGATATCTGCATTATTGATAGTGGTGCCATACATTATTTCATTGACCAAGGATTCATCATGGCATGCAAGCAACTTGACAGACCAATAGAAGTCCACAATGCCAATAGAACAGCAGTAACATTTTGTTGACATAGTAGTACACATGGCTAATGGAAATAATACAGCACACTCAATTACATTGTGCCTTTATGTTTCTAACTCAGCTACAAATGCAGTCTTTTTAGGTTACAAGTTTTTAGCACAGCACAATCCTTCCATTGATTGGAAGAAGCATTCATTAGCTTTTGATAGATGTAGTGATGTTTATATCTAATAAGTGTCTAATTATTCTTGCGTGCTTTGTCCTTGATGGAACAAAAAAAAGCTTTCAGTTGAGCTTCATGATTATTTGGATGTTTTCTCAGAGCAGGAGTCCATGTTATGACAGGTGTGGGTAGTATCAGCTGTAGACTCAATGTGCAACCTAAGGTGCTGAAGGACGAGGACAAGGGATGAATGATATATAAGTCCTGAGCATGATGCATAGAGACCTGCCATGTACTCTACTTAGGCAAGTATGTACTGGTGATGAAGACAGAGTATCCCTAAATGAAGACACTACAGGGCCAAGTGGTCAAGCAGAAGAGCGAAAGGACTAAAGGTGAGTGAGAGGGTTGAGCACAAAAGATTCCTATTCTTGAGTAGGCTCAAGCTAGAGTACATCAAGTATCTATGTGCTATTTATATGTGTGAGTTTAGCACATGGACCATGCAGTGTAGAAGCTAAAGAGGGAAGTGAAACAGTGAAGCATGGCACTGCCATGAAATGAGTCAGAAAGGCAGTGGTTCTAAGAATACATGAAATGTGAGATAAGAGATACAGTATAGCCATCTTGGTAATACAATGTATAGTCAGTGAAGATGACAAAGCAAAAGAAAAAGGAGCTAATTGTATCATTACCCCCTTAGTAGAGTTGAAACCCTGGTGAGACTCTAAAATTCATGGCAAGCTCCAACTGGGGAACTGCACATGTTGCTTTCTGTGATGTTGTTGAAGTCAAAATTATTGTGGGGGGTGGTGTCTCTTTTCAGGGTTCTACCACATACTGAGGTGGAGGTACTGGAAGTGCACAGCTAGAGCACTGAGAGCAGGTGGAAGTATGGAAGGAGTGGGTTCAAAAGGAACTGCAGGAGTGGTTAGAGCTCTAGGAAGATGAAGATGATGAGGATGAGGGCAGAGGGGAATAATGGAGTCAATAAGGGCATTGAGCTTGGATATGACCAGGTGCAGAGTGATGACAGGAAGGGCAGATGTAGTAGATACAGTCCACTCAAATGTGTCCTAGCCTGTGACAAATGAAGCAGGTGTCTCGGTAGTGGAGGGTGGTTACTGGGACATGAGAGATCTCCCTGTAAGATGCATTATTGATTTATAGCCTCCTGGATTCACTCAAAGTTAGCCTGTAAGGCTTTCAAGGAAAGGGCAGACATAAAGTTGATGAGGGAGGATAAAGCACTTGGTGTTATTTCCTTGGCAGAGATAGAGGTGTGGATGATCTTGGAAATGGTGGGGGAGATGTTGATGGGAGAGATTGGGATGGTGGCAGTGAGGACAATGATGACTGGGGTGGAGGATGTGGATGTTTTCTTAAGATACCTCTTGATTTCTTATAAGAACTCTCAAAGCTTCAATTAATGGGCAATGTTATGCATGAATCCAAATGCCTGAGTGTGGATGCTCTGGCACTTCTTCACCAGATACATCACATCTGTATTCGTGTCTAGCTTCTATGGTGACCTTAGTGACATTGTGTTATGATCAGCCCCTTTTTCTTTCTTCATTCTTGGTTCTCTTCGCATTGTATTACTTAATATGCACAGCCCTTCGATTAGTCACTATGGCTGTGTGTTTTCCTTATCTTCCTTCACTGACTCAGACATTCCAAAGCATTCCATATAGTTCTATCACACACAGCTTTCTGACTTGTTTCACACTGTGCATGACTTATTTCCCTTATCTCCAGTTACTCCTTCTGGATCCCTCTCTTATCAAGCTGTAGCACTGCTTGGTCCATGCACAGGACTCTTACATATAAATAGGGCATAGCACAAGCAGTGTATCCTTAGCTTGAGCCTACTTGAGATAGCAATCTATTGCATCTTTGACCCTCTCACTCCTCCTTGCTCTCCCTATGAACCACTTGGCCTCACAGCATCTTCGCTTGAGGATACTGTCTTCATCTTCGACATCACTACATACTCACATAGGTGGAGTAGTAACTAGTCTCTGTGCATTGCACTCAGAACCTACACCCCTTGCCTTCATCTCACAGCTTTAGGTTGCACATCAAGTCTATGGCTGATGCTACCCATGCCTGTTTTAACGAAAGGCTCAAGCTCTTCAAATACAACTACCTCTGTAGTAGCTTGCTGCCATTTCGGCCCCTCCATCACCTCTGAAGCAGTGCCCCCACCCACCACCACCACCACTCATTGCAACCTCTTCCTCTTGGAGGTCTACTATGCCCCCTAGTCCTAGCTCTGGAACTACCATACCCTCTTCACAACCCAGCCCCAACCCTGCACCCCCAATGTCTTCCAAGCCCACTGAACTCTGCCTTGCCCAACCCAAGGCCTTCTCAGGCAAACAATGTGATGCCATACCCTGGCTTCACTCAGTACAACGAAATCTCTTGCCTCGACTGGGCTTTCACCCAAAAGCACAGACTCCCTCGCACTCATCTTGAACAACCAATCCACATTTGAAACATGAATCAATCTGCAAACTCCAATGGAGATATATTATTCTCCACTGAACTCTATATCTCTGTTGGAGAAGGGGTTACCCAAAAGGTCCTCTTTTACCTCATGAACTGTGGCAAGGAAAACGTCATCCTTGGCCTCTGTTACAATCAGCCCCTTTTTCTCTTTTGCCTTCGCTTCTTCTTATGTTGTATTATCTAAACACACATAGCCCTTCGATTAGTCACTATTATGGCTGTGCGTTTTCCTTATCTCATGTTGCTGACTTAGACATTCTGTGGTGTTCCATGTAGTTCTATCATGCATAGCCTTCTGACTTCCATCAACCCCAAAATCTCAACCACCGACAAGCATGTTGGCTTCTTGACCTTGCAGACTTTGATCTCAAGATGACCCATGTCCCTGGATCTCTACTCTCTGGTTCTGATGCCCTCTCCTGCTGCCCTGACTGACTCTCATCCAAATTGGATAATCAAGCCATTACCCTCCTCATGGAAACCCTCTTTGTCCATGTCATTGACTCTGTATTGGCCACTGCCATTCAGAAACATTCGACCACTAATGACCTTGTCACCTGCCTTCATGCTGATCTTGAAGGACCAGTCACCACTCCCAACCTCCAAAACCACCTCTTAGACTGGCAGTTCAAAGAAAACCTCCTCTGTTACTGTGATCACATCTACATCTCAGAACCTGACCGCCTTGCTGTCATCACACACACGCATAACCACCCCTCCGCCAGCCACCCCAGCTATCTAAAAACCCACCAACTCATTGCCCACAATTTTAAAAGGTCTCACTAGGGTTTCAACCCTACTAAGGGGGTAATATTATGATCAGCCCCTTTTTCTTTCTTCATTCTCAGTTCTCTTCACATTGTATTACTTAATATGCACAGCCCTTCAATTAATCACTATGGCTGTGCATTTTCCTTATCTCCCTTTGCTGACTCAGACGTTCCAAAGTGTTCCATGTAGTTCTATCATGCACAGCTTTCTGACTTGTTTCACACTGTGCATGACTCATTTCCCTTATCTCCAATTAATCCTTCTGAATCCCTCTCTTATCAAGCTGTAGCACTGCTTGGTCCATGCACAGGACTCTTACATATAAATAGGGCATAGCACAAGCAGTGTATCTTTAGCTTGAGCCTACTCGAGATAGCAATCTATTGTGTCTTTGACCCTCTTGCTCCTCCTTGCTCTCCCTACAAACCACTTGGCCTCACAGCATCTTCGCTCGAGGATACACTGTCTTCATCTTCAATGTCACTACATACTCACCTAGGTGGAGTAGTGACTAGTCTCTGTGCATTGTGCTCAGGACCTACACCCCTTGCCTTCATCTCACAGCTTTAGGTTGCACATCAAGTCTATGGCTGATGCTACCTGCACCTGTCGTAACAAAAGGCTCAAGCTCCACATTGCAAGGGATGGCCATGCAGAAGTCACTGAAAAAGAGGCAATACATGTTGACCTTGTGGCACAAGTCAGATTAGTTGACCATTCTCTGCAGCATGTGTCATGGTCATCTTTGAAAGGGATGTGTGATTGTGTCATAAAGGACGACATGAGGCAAAGCTTCATTGGTGAGAACTTCATCCTTATTTCCGTTGCTCATATATGGAAACTATTGTCTCTTAGGCTCTACTTCGGCCTCCAAAGATTGCATTTCTGCTGTGTGTTTGATTTCTGACAAGTTCAGCCATGACAGCTAATGTCATTTTAGGTGAAAGTGACTCTCAATACATTCATTATGGCACTAATAGTGTATCAGGAGGTCCAATGCCATGCATAAGCAGAGATAGACAGGATAGTTGGAAAAGACAGACTGCCTGTATTCAATGGCAGACCATCCTTACCCTTTATTGATGCTCTTCTGCTGGAAACTCTGAGATGGGGTTCACCTATTCAAATGGGTATGTTGTCTTCTGAATGGGTCAATGTCTCCAGCTTAGTCTGCCTACTAGCCATCACACACATCATGACAAAGGATGTCATTTTTGAACAGCACTTAATCCCCAAAGGTTGTGATATAATTTTTCTAGACATGTTTATTTACATAATGTTGCAATCCAGGCTCTATTGTCATCTATGACCTATAGTATGTCTGCTATCAGTATTAGAGATTATTTATAAGCTTTCATTGTAACAGATAGGAGCATTGCACAAGAGAAACAAGGTTTTAAACCAGAAAGACATCTGGACACAGATGGTAACCTTCTTCCAGATGATATACATGGTTTCTATTTTAATGATGGGTGCAGTCTCTGTTCTTGGAAATACCTTGCAGATGCTTCCATCTGGCTCACAGCTGTATAAATGCTCTCTCTCTTCAGGTTCAGCAACACAATTGGCCCCACAGGGTACAAGATAGACATGCTTCCCAATTTTACTGGCAGTGCCACACAGTGAGTCATTCTTATATTGACCCTCTGTTGCCACTCTGTTGCCACTGCTGATGGTTTGGGCAAGCCAATCAGCCTTGTTTTCCTGCTGCATAGCACCTCATTTCATGGAGGCCATGAGATTAGTCAACAATCAGGGCTTGTTATGCAAAGCTATTGGCCATGATGCAGTAGACTAGGTGTGCCAATCAAACTCAAATAAGTGTGGTTATCTGGAAAACTTTAGTGGCAGTGCTTATTTCTCCATAAATCGGGTCAAGCCAGTATTGTAAAGACAAGGGTAATAAGGGTGGGGCATACATTATATGTTGTTATGCCATCTACGTTGTTGTATTGAAGTTGTCCAGTGGGTTGAGTGGGAGGGCAGTGTCACTAGAGAACAACAAAGAAAGGTGAAAATTTGTGAGGATTACATTGTACATCACTACCAACACCTGCTCAACACTGCCACCCAAGACCTATGCAAAAAGTGGGAAAGCTAGATTTTCTCTGTCAGTGAATGTCAGCCGCTCACATGGTTGAGGAAGTGGTCAGGCTCATCAGCTCACTGGTAAGTCTGTGCCCACCCTCACATAACTGTCACATGATCTTCTTTGACTTGCAGTCTTCTGCCAATCTCTCAACCATAGTCAACTCTGCCAAGAATCAGTAATTAACTTGAAGCTGGCTGTACATCCCACCTGTCTTCACCTGTTCACCCTCACCCATTTAGCAGCATGCACACCTGTACTTCAATCATCTTCGAGTTACTCTGAGTCACCCACCTTTGTCTCACAACCTGTGCACCTGCATGCACACATGCCCCACCTGTCCTCACCTGTTTTGCAATGTGCATGCACCCACACAACTTTGATCAGGATTCGGATAACACACAGCTATGTGACAGTGCTGCAAACCACCAAAGACAATGAATTGACCAGCACTGCGCCCCACCTACATTCATATGCTCTACTCTCACCCATTCAACAGTGCACACATGTGGGCCCTGGCTGTCTTCACACCCACCTCTGTCTCACAACATGTGTGCATGCACACATGCCCCATTATCAGCAAAACCAGGATTTTGCCATAGTGTCATAGTTGCCATAGTGTACTCATACTGTTCATAGTGACTCATAGTAATCATAGTGCTCATAGTATCATAGTGCCATAGTGCCATAGTATTTATAGTGACTCATAGTATCATAGTGCCATAGTGCCATAGTGCTATAGTGTTTATAGTGTTCATAGTGTTTTATAGTATTCATAATGACTCATAGTAATTATACTCATGGTACTCATAGTGTCATAGTGCCATAGTGTTCATAGTGTTTCATAGTATTTATAGTAATCATAGTAATCATAGTGTCATGATGACTAATGGTAGTACTGATCAATATTTTTCCACTGCTAACTGGGCCTAATTAGTGCTTTGCCAATATTCCTAACCTAGATAACCAATGTTTTCCTACTAACCAAGTCTAACCAGTACTTTGCTAATATTCCTCACCCAGACTAACTAATGTTTCCTACTAACCAAGTATAACAGGTGCTTTGCCAATATTCCTAACCCAGACTAACCAATGTTTTCTACTAACCAAGTATAACTGGTACTTTGCCAATATTAATATTCCTAACCTAAACTGACCAATGTTTTCCTACTAACCAAGTCTAACTAGTGCTTTGTCAGTATTCCTAACCCAGATTAACCAATGTTTTCTACTAACCAAGTCTAACTAGTGCTTTGTCAATATTCCTAACCCAGACTAACTAATGTTTTCTTTCTACTGACTAGGTCCAACTAGTTCTGCCAATATTCCTAATCCAGACAAGCTATGAAGTACTGTCAAAAAGATTACCAAAAAGTGTACAAAAGTGTACCAAACAAGAAGAGAAAGGCTTACTCTGCTTTGAGTTGAATGTCACTGCAACCTGGAAGCTGCCCACTCTATTTGCAAAGACAGACAGATGCTACTGTATTCCTCCCTTGCCCTCTCTCCTGACAACAATGACAACACTGCTGCAGGAAGATGATGCAGCCCACCACCACCACCATCAGTATATCACTGATTTACATATAGAGATGCAGACTAGTACAGACTGGTACAGACTAGTATAGCAGAGGTATAGATATGGATAGAGGTACAGACTTATATAGGATATTAGAGACTTGTGGTCTAGCATTATTTGTTGTGCTTGGTTAGTTGGACTTAGCAGTTTTGAAGAGTGAATGCTGATGTAAGTTTGTTGTAATCTTATTCAAACTCGCCTTCTTTTTCTGAGTCGATCAGTGTGGCACACCGCATTACGTAATATGACATCATGGGTCTAGACTGATCACATGATATGACATCATCTATGATGTCAGGAGTCTGGACCTCCTTATCTCTTATCTATAACATCATTAGTCTACCTCCTCATGTTAGACACATGTAGCTTAGTAATGCCTCATGTATTTAATAGTAGTAGACATATATAAGACAGGCCAAGAGTCGAGCTGAGCCCCAGCTTCGACCTCTTGTGTCTTTGTGACCTAAGTTGT
>JBBPUL010001238.1:0-10854 GCA_038094675.1 Spongispora temasekensis
TAGCCAGATCTTTAGAGTTGATAGTTTTAGAGCATGGCATAAACACCACTTCTTTAGAGAATCGATCTACCACTATGCAAATAGCATCTAGGCCATTGACTGTGGAAAATCCTGAGATAAAGTCGACAGAAATATCCTCCCAGGGATGTTTAGAAATAGTGTTTTAAGGTCCAGTCACATAACTGCTAAAAAACCATAACCAGACTGAACCGAACCGCTTTGTAACTGCCTAAGCAGTCCGGTTACAGCCGGTTATGGTTCGGCTACAGTTAAGGTTACAGGATTAATCAAAAAAATCAAAACCAATGAAAAACTGGTTATAACCGGTTACAAACTGTAACTGGCGGAGTGCCACATTTGAGATTGCAATCAATATGTTTTGATTTTCCTAATACAGAGGGCGAGATTGGTTATATCTCATCCGCATATGGACCAATTGACCTAAAAAGTAGGCAGGTCGATGGATGGGGGCCTATACCACATCCGGTACAGCCACCTCTAAGCCCACCGATCACTTCGTAATGACCGCGAAATTGATTACTTCGACCATTTATAGTGCAATCTTAGATAGAAACTTAAAATGATCATATCTCGGGATCCTGTCAACAGATTAACATAATTTTTTTTTTATCGAAAGCCAGGAATGTTTAGTATTTTTCGGGACCCTCATAACTGGTTTGCGAACTGGTAAAAACCGATTGTAACCAGTTTGCATCGGTTTAGTCCGGTTTTTTTCCCTAATAAGGAATTTCCTTAACCGGTTACGGTTACGGTTATGCCTAAATAAGGCAAATAACCAGACCGGACCAGACCTTAAAACACTATTTAGAAATAGGTAGCAGTATTAGTTTTCCTGCCAGAGGTCACAATAAGGATTTAGACTGGGCACAGATTTGACAACAGTCCACATAATCATTGATTTCTTTTTTCATCTCAGGCCAGAAGAAGTGCTGAGATATGGTAGATAGTGTACATTGTTGTCCTGCATGTCCTGCGATTGGAGAATCATGGCACAACATAAGAAGCTCTATCCTCAATCTGGGAGGCACGAAGACATGATTGGAGTCATTGATAAATACAGATTGCTGTTCATCGAACCAGCAAGTTACGGATGAAGGTATTTTTAGGTTTTTTGACATTTTCTGTAACTTCTCCAGGAATGGTGATTCTAAATGTACATCATTGATAATGACCTGCGGTGGTAAAACCATAATATTTTCATTGAGGTTCTGCACCATATCTCCATGATCCAGTCTTCTGGACAATGCATATGCTCTAGCATTTGTGGACCCAGGTTTATAGATTAATACATAGTTGAATTCTTGTAACATAGCATGCCATCGAGCTTGGCATGGTGAAAGGGTTTGCGGCTTTTTCCAGTATTCAAGGTTTTTGTGATGTATCCAAATTTCAAACTGTGGACTCCCAATCAGGTAATGATGCCATTCTTTGAGTGTGCAAATGATAGCAACCATTTCTTTATCATAAATAGGATAGTTCCTTTCTGCTGTGTCAAAGGAATGTGATATGAAAGCGCATGGTCTCCAAAGACCATCTTCACAATGAACTGAGAGTACTGCTCCCGTGGCAATGTCTGAGGCATCGGTTTCTACCCTTAACTCTTTTGTACTGTCTGGATATGTGAGTAGAGGTGCTTTTGTAAAATTTTCTTTTAGTGTTAAATATGCATCTTCCTGAGCTGGTCCCCAGGACCATGGTACGTCTTTCTTGGTTAGCTCCGTCAAGGGTTTCACCATATGTGCAAAATTTTCAATAAAGTGTCGATAATAATTACAAAGTCCCAAGAATGACTGAACTTGTTTGACTGACTGTGGTTGGGGCCATTCTGCAATTGCTTTTGTTTTGTTCATTTGCATATCTACCCTGTCTTTAGATATGACCATACCCAGATAGTCGACCAAAGATTTGAAGAAGAAACATTTTGAAGGTTTGCAATAGAGGTCATTATCCTGCAAGACCTGCAAAACTTCATAAATGCAGTGAGTGTGCTCGGCATGAGAAAGGCCAGTAGTAAAAACAATGAGATCGTCCAGATAAGCACCAGTGTCATTGTAGCGATCATAAAACAAGTCATCCATCATGGCCTGGAACATAGCAGATGCATTCTTATAACCAAAGTACATGACCAGGGGTTCAAAAGACCCAAAAGGAGTGATGAAGGCGCCCTTCTATTCATCACCCTCTTTCATGCAGACATTGGGATATCCCCATCATAGATCCAGCATGGTGAACATATCGGCACCACGAAGCCGATCAACCAATTGATCAATTCTTGGCAATGGATATGCATTCATGACCATCCCCTCATTTAGGTAGCAGTAATCCATCACCAACCTCTTTTTTCCATCTTTTTTGGGTATAAAAAACACCGGCGCCATTTGAGGTGACTTAGACAGCCTAATGTACCCTTTTTCAAGTTCTCCATCAAGGAATTTACAGATTTCTAATAAGTCTGTTTGAGACATGGGTATGACACAACCTTTTTTGGGCACAAATTCCGGATGCAAATCAATTGCATGATCCCAAGTCTTTCAAAGCAGCATGCGCGTGGATTCCTGTTTCGAAAATACATCCAAAAAGTCATAAAATTCACTGGGAACTTCTGTTTTTATTTGTTTTTGTTCTTTCAGAGATATTTTTTTCACATGCACAGCATCATACTGGTTAAAAGTCATGGTATGATTCACCCAATCTATAGATGGGTTGTACTGACGTAAAAATTTGTATCCTAAGAAAACTGCATTTGTAGCTAAATTGGATATGTATAACGTTAAAGGAAAAGAGTATGCGATCCGGTTTCCATCTATCATTTCCGCATGTACTTGACATATGTGGGTAATTCCTCTTCCCACATTTGCTGTTCCGTCCATGTTTCTGACTTTGATGGGTCTAGCCAATTCTTTGCATGCGATGGCGTTGGCTGTCATGAATCCTTGATCGACAAAACAATGAGTTGCACTGCTGTCGACTAATGTGGACACCCAGACCGAGGATTGGTCATTTCTTCATAGTTTTAACTCCACTTCTAGAGCATTTTCGCATAACTGCTGCATCTTATATGGCATCATTCTGATATGTTGAGGGGTTTCATAATTTTTTTGTATTTGTGTGAAATTAAGCACCCAATATTTTTCTTCCAGGGCCAAGCTCAATTGAGACTTCACAACGGAATATTCATCTGATGGGCTTCCATATCGAGATGACAGTTCATGTGAAGAGAACAAGACAGGCTCATAGTTTTCATTCTGAGCCATTTTGGCAAGTTCTCGCATGTCAAACACTTCATAATTAAAGAATGAAGACAAGTCAATGGAATTAATTATGGGATCGATCTCTTCCCATTCTGATTCATAATAAGAATCAAACAAATCTGAAACTGGTACATAGTCCGAAACACTATTTTTTGTATTTAAAGAATTTTCGTATGTAGAACTATTAAAAGAAAAATTGTCCGAGACCTCAGACACCCTCATATCTGAAGTCGGTGCTAAAAACCCACATTGGCATGTGCTTCGACTGCGAGCTGATCTTGCCAGTATGCCTTGGCTTCTTCTGTCATCCATGCCTGATGGTGGGCTATTGCCACTGGTTGTGGCACTTGTGGGGGCAGGGGCAGAGTGGAGATTTGCTGCTGTTGGGGGTGCCAGGATGCAGCGGGGTAACCTGGGGCCTGATGGGAGAGAGAGGAGACTGCCTCTCTTGCCTCATATAAGGCATGATTGCAGAGGTGATGGGAAGGATTTGTGGGTAGTGTTGCCACAGTTTGGTTTTTCACTTGGAACTCAGACAGAACTAAAATAATTTATCAAAATCTGAGTATCCTATGTTGTTCAGGGTGGTTTAAAACAGTTATCTAAGATACAACTATTTAAATATAGCTCAATCTATTGTGAGAATTACCTTGGTCTGATGTGGTTTCTGAAACTGTGGCAACACTATTTGTGGGACACATTGCCCAGATGTGGCCTTTCTTTTGATAACCAAAACATGTTCAGTTATCTGGGGTCTGCGGAGTATGGGGGGTCTATCAGTCTATCTCCATGGGAGTGCCTTGACCAGGCTGTGTACTGGTCGGAGTAAACCTTTGACCCAGGATCGGGGGGTGAGGAAGAGGTCGAGTGCCAAATGGTCAAGTGCTTGGAGGATGAGGCATGGTGGGGCTGATGTTTGGCCTGGACAACGAGATCCTTTCGAATTTTTGATTGATGGCAGTGTATGCCTCAACCAATCCCTTAAAGTCATCGTCATTGAGCACTGCTCTGTGCAACTCATGCTCGATGTGGATCTTGTATTGCACTGCTCACTTTAGCAAGTGCACTGCTTCCTCATTGCTACATTTGGCATCTGAGAACAACACTGAGAAATCCCGCATAAATATGGTGAAATCACCACTTTGTTTAAGGTTTAATAACTTTTTGTAGGCCTCATGGCGAAGAGTACCTATTACAAAGTATGCTGTTATTTCAGTCTCCACTTCTGTGACCAAGGGCCATTCGTCGACGTCTTTATCACCAAACTCTTCAAGGGTCTTTATGGCGAATGGGGCAGCATCGCCGATTAAGCAGGTTACTACCACATAAGTCTCTTCTCACTTGTTGAGACTTTTGACCTTTAAGTAGAGTTTCATTTTTGCCCACCATAATCAGAAGGTGCTCTTGTTCCAGTCCCAAAGACCAGGATCTCTGATGGTGCGCTTTGCCTTTGTGGTGATGTCAAGTTACAGGCTTGACAATTGATCGGCGAGGTCGTCGATCTTCTGATTCAGGAATCCAGACATTTTCATTTACTGTAACTCCAGGGGTGGAGCCAGAAAGTTCAGGCCATGAACACTATTTTTGTAATAGGGTGATAAGAGAGAAGCATGGAACATGAGGTGGATCTTCCATGTTGCTAGAAGTCAGAGTCTATATGTCAGGGGGGATAGGATGTCCACGATAACAAAGGGTCCTTCTCTTTTGGGCATGAATTTGAGGTTCACAATGCAGCAATTAAGGTTCTTTGCCTCTAACCACACTTTGTCTCCCTTGGTAAAAGGGGTAAATGAGCAGCGATTCCAGGATGCCATCACCTGTCATGTGAGTTCGTGGGTGGCTAGTACTTCATCCCTAGCTGTGAATAAGGCCTTGAGGCATTCTTCCAGGGCCAGAAGCAGTGTTTCTGCAAGGACCATGGGGAGGGCATGAGGTTCAAAGCATACATGAGGTAGAATGGAGATTTTCCAGTAATAGAGTGAGGGTGGTGGTTGTTGTTACGACAGGCATGGGTAGCGTCAGCCACAGACTCGATGTGCAACCTAAAGCTGTGGGCGAAGACGAGGGGCGTAGGTCCTGAGCGCAATGCACAGAGACCGGTCACTACTCCACCTAGGCGAGTATGTAGTAATGTTGAAGGCGAAGACAGAGTATCCTCGAGCAAAGACGCTGTGAGGCCAAGTGGTTCAGAGGGAGAGCAGAGGGGAGCGAGAGGGTCAAAGATGCAATAGATTGCTATCTCGAGTAGGCTTAAGCTAAGGTTACACTGCTTGTGCTATGCCCTATTTATATGTAAAAGTCCTGCACACAGACCAAGCAGTGCTACGGCTCGATAAGAGAGAAATTCCGATGGGGAAACTGGAGATAAGGGAAATATGAGTCAGACACGGCGTGAAATGAGTCAGAAGGCTGTGTGTGATAGAACTACATAGAATGTTCTAGAACGTATGAGTCAGAGATAAGGAAAATGCACAGCCATTAATGCTGACTAAGTGAAAGGCTGTGCGGGTTTAAGTAATACAAGACAAAAGAAGCGATGAGAGAAAAAGAAAAGGGGCCGATCATAACATTACCCCCTTAGTAGGGTCGAAACCCTAGTGAGACCACTTTTACAACTTGCGGCAAGATCCAACAGGCGACCCACACATGTTGCTTTCTCTGACTGAGTCAAAGCAAAAATCATCATCCTCGTTTAATGTTGGCGGGGATCGAGGTGGAGGTACTGGAAGCGCGCAGTTAGAGCACTGAGAACAGCCAGAAGTGCAGGAGGTGCAGGACTGAAAGGATCCCTGGGACTGGTGGGAGCTGCGAGAGGAAGTGGAAGAGGAGGACGATCCAGGTGGGGAGTGTCAGTTATGGAAGGGACAGGCGGCCTGAGTGTGGCTGGGGGAGCAGCAGTGACAAAAGGGGCATGTGTAATGGGGGCAATGGACCCGAATGTGCCCAAGCCTGTGACAGACGAAGCAGGAGTCCTGGTAGCAGTGGTGATCACTAGGACAGGGTAGGTCTCCCTGCAGGATTCATCGTTGGACTGTAGCTTCTTGGATGTGGTCAAAGCAGGCCTGAAGGGCATTGATGGCCAGTGCTTCCATGGGGTCAATGGGGGAGGACGAGGCACTTGGTGTGTCATTGCCCATGGGGACAGAGTCGCGGATGATTTCAGAGGGTGAGGGGGAAGGGGAGCAGATGGCATAACCCATGATAGTGACGTTGGTGGGAACGGAGATGGTGGTGGTTTCCCGAAGGTACCTGTCGATATCTTGGACAAACTCTGGGAAGCCTATCTGATGAGCTAAGTCATGGACATGTCCGATGGCCCGGGAATGAATGTTTCGAATGGAAGCTCCGATGAGAGCGATACTGCGGTTGTCATTGCCGATGAGGAATTGAAAGAGGTGGGGAAGATGCTCCAGCTGGAGGTAGACCATAAAAAGGATGAAGAATAAAGAGGAGGGGTCGGTGAAGGCGGATATCCCTGTAAACATGTGAGGGTCCATGAGGAACTCGTGGAGCATGCTGTGCTCATCGTCGGTGGGGTCCGAGGACCGGAGGGTGTGAGCATGGAGGGGGATATCTACTGAAATCACGGGGGTTGGGGCATCGGCGGGCGGCTCGAGGACGGAGATGGTATATGGAGCACTTGGGCTAGGAGGTACACTGTCCACTGCCAGTACCACAGCATCCTCATGATGAGGAGCATTGGCCAATGGCAGAGAGGGGGTGCACAGCAGTGAAGCAAGATGGTCCTCCGTAGGAGGTACTAAAATGGACAAGGATGAGGGAGACGAGAGAGATGTGGTAGAGACATTAGACATAGTATAAGAGGAGCGAAGAGGCGAGGGGGCGAAGACGATAGAAGGCGTTGTGACGTAGGGAAGCTAATGCTTTGAGGGGGGGAAGGCCTTTGGGTGGAGGTTCTTATACTCCAGGAGGGCGGACTTCGCATTTTTCAGGTTCCATTCTGGGACTCAGGAATCCTCTTCAGCCATATATCCCTTTCATCGGATTAGGAACATGCGGGAACGTGGCATTCCTCTGTGACGTAGAACCTTCTTGATTTCGTATTCCTCTTCACCTTCTATTAACTCCGGGGGTGGAGCCAGGAAGTTTGGGCCATGGACGCTGTTTTCGCAATAGGGCGATAAGAGGGAAGCATGGAACATGGGGTGAATCTTCCATGTCACCGGGAGGCGGAGTCTATAAGTCAGGGGAGATAGGACGTCCATGATAACGAAGGGTCCTTCTCTTTTGAATGCGAATTTTGGGTTCACAATGCAGCGATTGAGGTTCTTCACCTCTAACCACACCTTGTCTCCCTTAGTGAATGGGGTGAAAGAGCAGCGCGTTTGAGATGCCATCACCTGGCATGCAAGTTCATGGGTGGCAAGTGCCTCGTTCTTTGCTGCGGATAGGGCTTTAAGGCATTCTTCCAGGGCAGGAAGTGGCGTTTCCACAAGGACCATAGGGAGGGCATGAGGTTCGAAGCTGTACATGAGATAGAATGGCGACTTGCCAGTGACTGAGTGGGGGTGGTGGTTGTGTGTGAATTCCGCATGGGTGATGTGGTCAGCTCATGTGGTCGGGTTGTTTCCACAGAAAATTCTAAGGTATGTTTCAACCTCTTGGTTAATGCATTCTGTTTCTCTGTCGGACTGAGGATGGTATGCTGTAGACAGGGAGAGATCATATTTCAGGAGTTTCTCAAGCTCCCGAGCAAAGGTGGATGCAAATTGTGGGCCACGGTCAGAGATGATTTTGTCATAGAGGCCCCAATGACGGTAGACTTTGTGAAAAAAGAGGGTTGCAACTCCCTCGGCAGTGATATGTTTCTTCGTGGGGCAGAGAATTACCCCCTTAGTAAGCCCGTGGTCGACCACGACCAACAGGCTATCAAAACCGTTGGATAATGGGAGGTCTGTGAAAAGGTCGCAGGAGATCTGTTGAAATGGGCAAGAGGCAAGGGATTTGATCAGGGAGAGTGGTGGGATGGTGGGATGGGTGTTTGCCTTGTTCTGTTGGCAGAAGGTGCAACCTTCGACGTAGCGATGGACCTGAGTAGTGAGGCCAGGCCACCAGAAGTCATGGGCAACTAATTGACAGGTTTTTAGGTATCCAGGATGGCCAGCGGAGGGGTGGTCATGAGCGCGTTGGATGGCTGTGAGGCGGTCAGGTTCAGGAATGTAGATGCAGTCACGGTAGCAGAGGAGGTTCTCCTTGAATTGCCAATTGGAGAGGCAGTTATGAAGGTTTGGGGCAGTAATGGGGCCCTCGAGGTCAGCGCGGAGGCGAGTGACGAGTTCGTCATCCGTGGAGTGTGTTTGGATGGCGGTTGCAAGGACGGAATCGACGACGTGGACGAAGAGGATTTCCGGGAGGAGGGTGACAGCTTGGTTATCAGACTCAGACGAGAGTCTGTCGGGGCAGCGGGAGAGGGCATCGGGGCCAGAGAGCAGAGAACCGGGAATGTGGGTCGTCTTGAGGTCGAAGTCTGCAAGATCGAGGAGCCATCACGCTTGGCGGCGGTTGAGGTTCTGGGGTTGTCGGAAATATGTCAGGTTTTTGTAGTCAGTAAAGACCTGCATGGGGTGTTGTGAGCCGCGGAGGTAGTGGCGCCATGCTTTGAGGGCTCGGATGATGGCTAGGAGTTCCCGGACGAAGATGTCATAGTTTCATTCTGCTGGGGAGAACAACTGGGAGAGGTAGGAACAGGGGTGCCAGTCTCCGTTTGAGTCGGTCTGCAGGAGAATGGCACCGGTGGCGTCGCGTGATGCATCGGTGGCCACCATGAAGGGTCTGGAGAGGTCTGGGAGGCGGAGGATAGGTCAAGAGAGGAAGAGCTTTTTGAGCTCGTCGAAGGAGGTTTGGCATTGGGGGGTCCAAAGCCATGCAGCGGTTTTCTTAGTGAAGTCAATAAGGGGGCGGGCCATGTCTGAGTATGAGGGAATGAATCGTCAGTAGAAGTTGGCAAATCCGAGGAACGAGCATACATCTTTGACCTTCTTTGGGACAGGCCAGGAGGCGATTCCATCGAGTTTGACGGGGTCCATAGCAAGTTCGCTGGGTTTGACGATCATGCCGAGGTATTCGACCTCAGGAGTGGTGAACTTGCACTTACTGAGTCGGAGATGAAGGTCTAGTTCCATCATGCGTTGGAGGACGTGGCGGGTACACTCGGTGTGAGATTTGTTGTTGGGGGAGAAGATGAGCAGGTCATCCATATAGATGACAAGCCATCCTTCGGCGATCATATCTCGGAAGGAATTGTTCATGAAGCGTTGGAAGGTCGAGGGGGAGTTGTTCATGCCGAAGAACATAACCATGGGTTCAAACAGGCCTTTGTGGGTAATAAAGGCACCTTTCCACTGGTGGCCATCCTTGATGTGCACGTTGTTGTAACCCCATCGTATGTCAAACTTGGTGAAGACGTTAGCTCCTTTGAGCTTATCAACGAGGTCAGAGACAAGGGGTAGGGGGTAGGCATCGTGGATAGTGTGTTCATTCAGATACCTATAGTCCTGACATGGGCGAAGTTTGCCATCCTTCTTTTTGACAAAGAAAAAGGGTGAGGCCTGTGGAGACTTGGAGGGGCAAATTTTTCCAGAGCGAAGATTCTCATCTAGAAAGGCTTTGGTTGCCTTTTACTCTTCAGAGGACAAAGGGTAGATTTTCCCAATCTTTGGGACAAAGGACTCATCAAGGTTTATTTCGTGGTCATAGGGGCAAGATGGGTGAAGAGACTCGCAGTCCTTCTCCTCAAAGACTTTGGCAAAGTCTGAGTACTCTGGAGGCAGGGTAATTTCTTGGGTCTGTGTTCCCGCCTTTTCTGCAAGTTTGGTGGCTTCGGAGTAGCAGGCAATGGTGGCTGAGGGTAGGATGTATGGTCCTCCTTGAGTGACGCGGTTGATTGAGTAATGGCTAAGGGTCTGATGTTGCCATTGTTTCTCTGACTGGATGTCCAAGTATGCGTGTAGGTGTCTGTGGGTTTCAGGTGTGGTATTGACACACCAGGTCGAAGTTTCCCTGAATCCTTGGAGAGGTGGGGCATGGTAGTGGAAGTCGTGTCACTTTTGATCGGCGACATAGGCATGGTATAGGTCCACAGATTGATTGAGGACCTCGGGGATGGAGATAGTTTGCTTTTCCCAATCAATTGTTGGTTTAGCAAGGCAGAGCCAGGGGAGACCGAGGATAATGTTTTCCTTTCCGCAATTCATAAGGTAGAAGAGTACCTTTTGGGTAACTCCTTCTCTGACGGAGACGTAGAGCTCGGTTGAGAACAGGATATCTCCATTGGAGTTTGCAGATTGGTCTACGTTGCGGACGCGGATTGGTTGTTTGAGGCGGGTACAGAGGAGTTGATGTTTTCGGGCAAAAGCCCAGTCAAGACAGGAGATCTCTGCTCCAGAGTCAATGAGAGCAGGAGAATCGACGACTTTCATGATGTGCGAGGGTGCCACGAGCTGAATGGGGATATGCATAGCTCTATTTGATGTGGATACTAGTACAGGCACACAAGAGACAAAACATTTGGGAGGTACTTGCGTCAAAGAAGTCCTCCCTTTCAAAAATCCTTCACCCCTAT
>JBBPUL010001239.1:0-10802 GCA_038094675.1 Spongispora temasekensis
GTTGAGGTCAGGCTGTGGGTCACAGCTGCGTGTTACAGTCGTAATTATTGGGACATATGAAATACTAGCTGAGCCTGGGGTAAATGGGCAGAATAGTAGTGTCCATGTCCATCCTCTGGCGTCAAGGTACCTCCACATTAACCATCGACAATTAGGGTTATCAAAGGTGGACCTGCCACCAGTTCATCATTAGTCATTTCCTGCACAAAGTACTCTACACATACATGGCATTCCAGGCATAGTAGTATGGGAAAGACGATTAAACATAGATCAATGCATTGTAGATGCAAATGTACTGCCATTGAACTGAATACTGTAACTGTCCGGGTCCATGAACTTGAATGCAGCGAATCTATTAGGACTAAATGGTCTGACTAGTAGCAAATCTAGTCTAAAGAAAGCGCAACAGAGGGGAGTGACAATGAGAATGCCTAGAACATTTCGAAACATGTCCAGGCCATCACCAACCAACTCAATATTACTCACAAAGATCTGATCTCCCAATCCTAAGATGTAGGCTGTCAGGTTGGGTGAAAGCAAGCAGGCCCAAAGCCATTCCTTCAAGATATCCTTTCATAGAATAGTAAGATTTCATTCAATAGTCGTTGTGCTCTTTGCTTACTTTGAATTCCACCTCAATGAATTTCTCAGCAGCTGACTTTGTCTTTTGCTGCTGCATCTTCCGAAGGTCTGCGTAAATGGTGATTAGCATGTCCGTTTGATTGAGCTGCATTCAAGTATTTAGCTCATGTAGTGATGTAACTCTATGGAACCAGCTTGGACATACTGCAATGAAGTCATTTAATGTGTCGTCAGGAAGGCTCCTCTCAGAACAGAGAGAAGTAGCAAGTTGCTTCAGTCGTTTCTCTTCACGCTGCTCATTAGTTTCCATAGATTCTGAATGGGGTCGTGTCTCTCCAGTACAGGGACTACCAGGAGGAGAAGAACCACCATGTTCACTAGATTGTGCTTCAGCACCTGCAGCTGAGCCGTGTCGAGAGTGAAAGTGGGACAGTAAGTTGGGCATGACAGAAGGTGTCACGACTGCAAACAAGGGTGAACATAACTTTCAGGTCATGTGCATTGCAAATTGTATTCAACGTATATGCTAAGAGCCGAAGTCGGTTTCACCCCGGACGAATTTTGCACGTGGTACAAGGACCCGCTCGTGAAGCTGGGTGTTGTCAATGGCTCGGCGAACAGCAAGGTTGAGCAGATGCGCGATATGTTGGGCTTGCGGGATGTGGACATTGTCTCCAGACAGTATAAGGTGTGTCTATTTCTTTTTCGCGTCCAATTATGATCCTGATCGTTTATGGGTCTTCTTGTCTCAAGCTGCATTCCACTCCCTCGAGGACCGCATTCATGCCCACGACGTGTAAGAACAGAAAAGAAACTGCCTCCGCGATGCAGAAGCAGAAGCAGGCCTCAATGTGCACTCCATTGGCGACCCATACGCCCCTTATTCCTCCCTAGGTCTCCCTCCAGATGACTATGCGGATCCATTCAATCAAGCGGCTTCACAGGCACACGTCCCACTAGTAGCCAACACCTTGCCATTCCAACGGGAGGAGCTCTATGACGACGATTACGAAGACCGCAAATCGTTCCGTTGAGACGACTTCGATAACCGTAGTTGACTCACATCTGGATGAGAGGAATCAACGTTTAACTATGGTTCCGAGTCCTACGCTCCCTCGAGGAACATGTTTCAGAACGCCAACAAGGATGGACTCGTCGCTAAAGAGACGCTGGCAGGCGAGATTATGGAACACGAGACCACGGAGGTTGTCAAGGAGACTTCAGCTCGTCGATGCTGGGTCTTGTTGTGTTGGCTACTGACCTGGTGGTGTCTGTCTCCTTTCCTCAAGTGGTTCGGCTGGATGAAACGTCAAGATATTCGCCAGGCATGGAGGGAAAAGCTCGCACTCGATATTATCATTTGGTTTATCTGTGCCTGCGCCGTTTTCATCATTGCAATACTCGGTCTCGTCATCTGTCCAACGGAGCACATATATAGTACTGCAGAACTCGCATCTCACTCGTACGCAAGTTCGCAAAACAATGTCTATACTGCAGTCCGCGGGGAAGTGTTTGACCTCACGCAGGTTGCGGCGACACATCAGAGAGTTGTTACGGTTGTCTCTACAAAGACAATCCTACAGCAGTATGGCGGTCTAGATGCGACCAATCTATTTCCAGTCCAGGCGCAGCCGTCATTGCAGGTCAGCGCCCTTTGCAACGGTGTCTCTGGTTCTGTCAGTCCATGGGTACAACTCACATCGGCGAATACGACGGATTGCAACGCTCGCTACCACGATTTCCGTGCAGTGGCAAACGATTCTCGCGGTGATTGGTATTTTGAGAGTATGACCATCATGCGTTGGAACAATCGCGTCGGCTACATGGGGGCTACACTCCCAAGACGATTTCCAGCATGGCGAACTCAGGGTCCTCCCTCGGTATCTACAACGCCTTATCTACGATTTAACCACATATGTCAAGTCCGGCCCTTCTGCCGCAGACGGCGAAGCTGCTCCCGGCGATGTAGACGCACAGTTCATGGATAGCACGCTTGTCAATTTGGTTATTTCACATGTCATTAAGTAAGTAAATCCTTTGCGGTACGGAATACATATAATGGTTCAACCAAGAAAAACCCCGACGACATAAAAAAAAGCGTGGCGACACATGAAAAAATGGCGGCACCATGAAAAAGCGCGGCAGCACCATGAAAAAGCGCGGTGGCACCATGAAAAAGCGCGGTGGCACCATGAAAAAGCGCGGCTGCACCATGAAAAAAGCGCGGCGGATTAAATGTGCACCTGTTCCGCCATAGTTCCGCCATAGAACCCCACCTTGACCCTAACTTATATACTAAAATTTGATTATTATCTACAAACCAATCATAACTGCTCATATATGACCCGGTGGGGTCATACCCAGTTTTCACTGGGGGTCACTGGTCACCTGCCGACATGAATGAAGGGGACCCAGGCAGTGAATGGCACAGAGTCTGAGTTGCGCAGATTCTGGATCGCATAATGCAATGCTTCCGCAGCCTCCGAGTGATCTGGAACCTTGTTGGGATCACGAAAGAGGTGCTTGTACACGTCCTTGGCTACTTTTGGCCCATCGTCATCTCGTATCGCCCACATTGTCCCGATCACACTGCTATACCCAGCGAGCAGCATCCCAGCAGCGAGATGCACCGATTCCTCCATGAGCTTCTTGTCTCCTTGTGCAGTTTGGCAAGCAGACAGGAATGCAAGTCCACCTTGAGGGCGTGATAATTGGATGACATCAGAAAGCTTCAGACGACGTTCGTTTGCTAAACAGAGCCCACTGTCCAGTGGCTTCTCGGGATCTTGCACCCCGTGACAGGCGAAATGGGCCCAGTCTGTGTGCTTCAACTTTTCCATCACGTCCTCGATTGTGCCATCCGAGTCTTCTATGGTCATGGAAGGTGATCTGATGGATAGCATTCTAACCAGATCAATCTCTTGTGGTACCGAATTCAACCCAATTAGCCCATCGGTCAGTGGCTGCGGAACAATGGTGAACCGAAGATGGGATGGCGGGTCACTCTTAGCCTTCCGAGTGAATGGTGCCAAAATGTCCAGGGTTGGTATGTAGGAAGATATAGCAAATTCTGAAAGCTTTGTGCCAGGCTCATCCGTGCCGTAAAGACCAGCGGCATGTATAGGGAGAAAGGAAAAAGAACCCGTTGCACACCAATAAATATGCTGTGGACTGGATGGTGGTCTCTGAGAAAAAAGTACAATCCGTCAGATATTACATTGGTATCGGGGTCACATATAAATTACTTACAGAGAAGCCGAGGGCTTCGAGGACGGGCTTCACAATTGTGTTCCAGAGAAATCCAAGAATTTCTTGAAATAGTTCATCTGGAGTATACCCTTGAATACGTTGGGGTTTGTGTTTAACTGCCCGGTCGATCCCTGCAGTATAACCACCATCCAGTAGTAAATCAAGTAAGCGTCGCGAGTCCTCATTCTCCTCGAAGCACATGATTGCGGAGATCTCATCCCGGGAAATACTAGATACGAGTCGTTGTTGCCCGAGTAGTGAGCGAAGTACCCTTTGCAAACCCTCGATATATGCATCCTGCATTCCAAGTAGAGGAACAGGGATGACGCCCTCTATCTCCGCAATGAGAATCAACGCATCACAACGATGTTTATTAACAGTCAGGTAGGCGACTGGACCAGAACTGGCCAAGGCAGCGAGTTGCTCTGCAGACTTTGGAAGTAAAAATTGTTCAAAATCCGACAAAGACCGAATTCGAGAGAGAAGTTTGCATCGTCGGTCAGCAAGGTCATGATATCCACCGACCCCACTCTCAACTAATTGGTTGTTATGATTGGGTTGTTCTAGGTGATGCGAAACATGCTCAAGCTCCTGGGCAAGGGCTGGGTGATGAGCATGGAGTTCGTCCACTGGAGTACGAAGCTGTAGCAGTTGAGTCCAAACAATGGAACGACCCTGTTCTAACCATTCCACAGCCTTTTCAGGACACCCTGCTTCGAGTGCAGCTGCAGCGCCATCACGTGCCAATTGAGTTGCACTCTCCAGAACACGATGGCGTTCTGGGAGTGGAAGGCCAAGCCAAGCCAACTCGGGCAGGAGGCCAATCGCAGTAGCATAAGCATCGAGGAGATTTCCAGAGTTTTCTTGGAGAGCAAGGAAGATCCAGCGTCGGGAAGCATCAAAACGAATAGAGACCGCCCCTGTGGCGATGTGACTGGCAAGTGAAAAATATGAAATTGCAGCAGAAAGATCGTGCAAATCTTTGGATTGCTTGAACCGATGTACGACTGCATTCCCAAGGTTGCTCAACAGCCTTGGCTTGTCAGGATGGCTGTCGGGAGTGTAAGAGATTGCTTCCTCAAAAGTTGAAATCGACCTGGTGAGATCTACGAGGTCCCCAAGGTGTCCGAAGCGATTCAATAATGAGATCCCGAGGTTGGTCAACACAGTTGGCTTGTCACAGTGGCCATCGGGAGTTAAATGGACTGCTTCCTCTTTGATTGAAACTGACCTGTTGAGATCCACTGGCACGAGGTCCCTAAAGTGTTCGAAGCGACTCAACAATGAGTTCCCAAGGTTATTCAACAGCCTTGGCTTGTCACGATGGCCATCAGGAGTCAAACGGACTGCTTCCTCCTTGGTTGAAATTGATCTGCTGAGATCTATGAGGTCCCCAAGGCGTTCGAAGCGACGAGATAATGAGTTCCCGAGGTTGTTCAACAGACCTGGCTTGTCAGGACAGCCATTGGGAATCAAGTGGACTGCTTCTTCATAGGTTGATATAGACTTGCTGAGATCTATGAGGTCCCCAAGGCATTCGAAGCGACCCAATAATGTCACCCCGAGGTTGTTCAACAGATCTGGCTTATCAGGATGGCCATCAGGAGTCAAGCAGACTGCTTCTTCATATGTTGAAATAGACTTGCTGAGATTTACTAGGTCCCCAAGGTGTTCGAAGCAACGGAATAATGAGGCCCCGAGGCTGCTCAACCGACATCCCTTGTCAGGATGTTCATTGGGAGTCAAATGGACTGCTTCCTCCTTGGTTGAGATCGACCTGTTGAGATCAACGAGGTCCCCAAGGTGTTCAAAGCGACTCAATAATGCGTTGCCGAGGTTGATCAATTCAGTTGGCTTGTCAGGATGGCCATCGGGAGTCAAACTGACAGCTTCCCCAAGGGCTGAAATCGACCTGCTGAGATCTACGATGTCTCCAAGGCATTCAAAGCGACTCAATAATGAGATCCCGAGGTTGTTCAACCGACTTGGATTGTCAGAATGGCCATCAGGAGTCAAATGGATTGCTTTCTCCAAGGTTGAGATTGACCTGTTGAGATCCACGTGGTCCCCAAGGCATTCAAAGCGACGAGTCAATGAGATCCCGAGGTTGTTCAACAGACTTGGCTTGTCAGGATGGCCATCTGGGATCAAATGGATCTCTTCATCAACGGTCGAAATTGATCTGTTGAGATCTACGAGGTCCCCCAGGCGCTCGAAACGACAAGACAATGAGATCCCGAGGTTGTTTAACAAACTTGGCTTGACAGGATGGCCATCGGGAATCAAACAGATTGCTCTCTCTAGAGTTGAAATCGACCTGCTGATGTCTACGAGGTCCCCAAGGCATTCAAAGCGACGGAATAATGCCACCCCGAGATCTTCCAAAAAATTCACCATGTCAGGATCGCTCGCGGGGACAAGTAGTATGACCTGCTCGAACGCCGTGATTGCGTCTTGTATGTCATGGACAAAGCCATATCGCTTGAAACGCAAAAACATCGATCTCCCGAGGCATCCCAAAAGTTTTGGTCGGCGAAGATCCCACATCGAGCAGCCCTGCAAGAGATCCTTTGACCTTTCGATCCTATCATCCAAATCTTCTGCCTCTTTCGGAGATGCCTTAGCGTCCACCCTCATCACCAAAGATGCGTCGGCCAACTGCAGCCCAAAGAAGGCTGCCCTGTATATGTCACTATTTGAATCAAAGAACTTCATCATTCTCCTTAGTATATCGGTCGCTTCCACTTTATCAGTCTCGTCCCCTTGCCTTTGGAATCGACAAAGCAATGCAAAGCCGAGACCCACTGTGGTCGCACGATGGTCTGGATGGCCTATCATACGCAAAGACAGTGCATGACGATATAACTCAATTGTCATATCGAGGTCCGAGTATTGTTTCTTGACTTGATAGGCAATGAATTTCGCATTCGCCAGGTTGAACAAGGCAGCTGAAAACCCGGGGCGGTCCACTGGGCATGATTCTCGTACGCGCTCAAAGTGGATGACCGCGATATCCAGATCTTCTTGGTTCTGCTGCTTCGAGTAACGCTCGAGGGCATGATGGCCCTTGTCTGTGAGACAGTCAAGCTCAGTTGTGTCGTCTGCGCTTGGCAACTATTCTTATCGGTTTAAATCGACTCGACAATCAAAAATATAGAACTCACGTGTCGATGTGTGAAATCATCATTTGAGTCGCAAGCACGACGTTCGGCAACAATTCGAAGCGATGAACACGACGGGAAAATGTCGTCTTTTGCCGCAATAAACGTGATCGCTGCGATGATATCTCAGCTATGGAAGTAAAGTATACTGAAGTTGCTTACGCTGAAGCCATTCATTCCGATCAAGTATCTCTCCCACAGTAATCTTGAATTGACGAAGCAATTCTCCCTTTCCAAGCCTCGGGCCAAGTTCAAACGATGCGTAAATCCTGAGACTTATCAGAGACGAGTGATCCATTGGCCTAAAAGTTCATTCAGTTAAAACGGTAACGTGATTAATGGTAACGCACAGCCAGATTTTGTCATCCCACTCCACGGTGTCCTTGTCTGATGATACAGGTATGTTTGAAGTCTGTACGATTTTTCCATCTATTTCCATCTCGACGTAAAAGCCGGCTGGTAGTCGACGAATGCAAGAAGAAACATCTGTTGCATGCATATCTGTATAAAAACGTCAGCGTTGAGTAGGTAACACTGACATCAATCAAGTACGAGTTATGAGGATATACTCCTGTTCAGTTCTCTTAGACAAGCTAGGTTGTGAGTCACCTGGAAGAGATATCTTTCAGACCACCACTGCATAGGAAGGCAACAACAAAGTCAAGAACTGACCCATGTAAAGTTAGAAGACTGGAAAAGAATATGCTGAGTGAGGGTGTGCAACGTCAGTGGGTTTAAATAGGCGAGGTCGGCGTTCGATCTTTCATGTTCCTGTAGAATTACGAATCGACACGCTTTTGTGTACATTGTATTTGCAACTAACATGCCTGAAAAAATATTGCGGCTGAACACCATAGGATATACAGCAGGGCATGCTAATGATTGAATTTATCATCAGGTGCAGGTGCAGTGCTGCTTTGTTCGTTTCCTGTTGGTCGTGTGCCTGTCACATTTCAGCAGTGCTTTTTGTACAGCATGGTCAAGAGAATGAATTGTTGTGTCTTTCGCTCTGGCATACCTTACTCGTCTTTTTCGAGATCCACTCCGCCTCCACTGAGGCTTCCTTAAACTCTGAGTGTGTTTTTACGGCGCGTGGATTCCTAGAAGCCAACGCAGGTGAGCAAAACCGGGATAACAACAGATGCACCTTGTCTCTTCGGAGTCCAAAATTGGCGTCAAATGCAGTGGTCACACCGTACCTGTAGCATTGTTCCTTCACTTACGAGTCACGACACAGCAACCAGTGGGCGCAGATGGTGGCCGAGGTTATGGTCGAGGGCCAGGTCCAGGTTCACATGAATTAGTCGAATGCCAGTGCCACAAGTCGGCGCCACCGGTCTGGATCCATACCCCAGACCTGGTGATGAGGAATATGACTTTCGTGGCGGCGGCGGCAGCGGAGAACTTTAAGGTGATCGAAGGGAGTACTGCATCATTAGCGCCCGTACCGAAGAAAATTCGCCTACATGACTCTTACAGTAAAGTGGAAGATGAGGATGATGCCGCCATCACAAAGTTCTCGTCCTTGAGCTTCTTTTTCACCAGAACTCAGTCCCATTGGATATCTGGTTCGGATCAGTTGTTGTGGATGGACGAGTGAGAATGCTAATGTATGTATTTTTTTTTTAAAAAAAAAAAGAGCCGTTCCAGCGGATCGATCACGATGCCCATCTAAAGTTGGAACAAAAAAGAGGCCATCAGCCTCGTGTATTCATGTCCAATGTGAGAGATAGAGAGAGAGAGAGAGAGAGATTTGGGTTGGTGGTGTTTTGTGTAGGTGATCGTTAACCTAAGTCTGGGGCTCAGACCACCGGGAGAAGCAGCGGGGAGGGAACCCACCTAAATTTCAAGCACCACATCATCCCTGGCACGCCTCCTCACGTTTCTCGCGCTGCTTCCGAAGCTTATTCGATAATTTGGTGAACACCTTGTGCATGCGCACCTCGTTGCACTTTCGCATAAGCCCTGAGGAGTCAATGACGTCGCTGTCGCTGCTGCCGCCGCCGTCACGAGCCATGGGTTGGATATACATTGACTGCGGTAAGGTTGGCGTAGGTGTAGGCATCGTGAAGGACACACCGGGTATGGGTTTCTGTTCCGACGCAGATAGTTCATGTATCAAAAGGTCAACAGATTGCAGCGTCATGCTAGACGTGTCTGAGGCGAGGGATCCCAGTGGTTTAAGTGATCCAGGTCGGAAAGAAAAATCGTCCACCCATGCCTTCCACCATCGTCGTCGTATCGCTGTCCTTTGGTGCTGCAGTCATAGTCCCTTCATTTTCTGCCGCGACTTCCCCCTCCCCTTCTCCAAGTTGCTCGTTCTGCGCATCCGCTTCACGAGCCTGTCGCACTGCAGTCTCGCGCATACACTTCATGCTGAACACGCTTTCTCTCTTGAGGTCCACAGCACTGTCATCCTCGACATCGCCCCCGCGCGCAACTTTTGTCAGCTCATCAAACGCGTCGCGCCTAACCTTGCCCTCGTCCTGCTCCTCCTCGTCTGCCGCATCGCTCCCACTGTCCTCACTCCCCTCGTCGCCGCTCTGCTCCCCGCGCATACGTCCTCTCAGCTTCTTCCCTCACACGAGCATCTCCACGGCCTTTCGCCCACTTCGTCCATTTGCCTGTGTTTTTGTGACGTTGTTGGTTCCGTAGGCTACGGGCAATTTCCACTTGGTTCTGGTGAGTTGTCACGTTTTTGGAAATTGACAGGAAAGGAAACTTCCCCTATCTACAGAAGACGCTTGCATAGAAAACTGCTATCTGCTCCTCGACCATGCGACATTAGCTGGCGCTGCAGCACGTCTGGAAAGCTCAAGACTCGAGAGTAGAATGGTGCTTGGTGCTGCAAACGACAGTGTACTTCATGGAAAATTTACCTACGCCTTTGCCCTCTCCTCCTCCCGTTTTTCAGTCCGCTCTCTCGCCTGCTGCTGCCTCGCTGCAGCCTTCACCTTCCTCTGTCGTTTCCGCCTACCGTTTCCGCGCTTGGCCCCATCGATAACAACGGGCTCTGCCACGCGCTGTTTTCGTCGTGCGGCCTGCTCCGCGCGCTGTTTCTCGCGCTTTTTGTCCCGCTTGCGCAGCGTAGACAAGGATGCTTTGAGGAGGGTACCGTATGCAGTGTGAAATTTTGGGAGCTCGAAAGGAGCGACCTAGGAGATGGCAATGCAGGATCGATCGCGCGTCGCAGTTGTCAGCGCGATGGAGAAAAATGTTGAGTTATCACCGTTACCGCATCAGGAGTCCTGAGACTCACGTGCGTAGAAAACTTGATTTTATGGCCGTCGGTGACACGAACCAAACAAGGGTACTCCTTCCGATGATCGGGGTCGGCATCGCCCATCGTCGTGTCCTCACCATCATGAGTTACTGTTCGCGTCATCGATGAGACCAGCATACCGTAGAGGAAAGAAAAGAGGGGACACGCACGTCGTTTGTGAGTAAGCCATACCGTCCCGCTTTTCCTTGTCAACTCAAACAACACAGCGAGCTCTTTGAGAAACTAAAGACACAGTGTCGCGTTAACTTGTTTGGATACATCTTCTGGAGATCGCTCACGGTCGCGTTATCGACGAGCTGCATGGACTTGGTGCAGCAGTGTGCTGATCACTCCCAACGTGTACTGTACAGCAACCAGGAACGGGAACGATAAAGCTGACGTAATCCATCAAGTGATATACTCTATGCGTTCGTGCTGTGTGGCCTGAGTGAGAGTGGTCGGCTGGGTGGTAACGGCGTAACGTACGGTAGAGGGGGTCTGGGCGAAAAGCCGAAGGCTTTTCCGGTCCGAAACTGGAACCCGTACCT
>JBBPUL010001240.1:0-10791 GCA_038094675.1 Spongispora temasekensis
ACTATAAACACTATGACACTATGGCACTATGATACTATGAGTACTATGATTACTATGAGTTACTATGAACACTATGAAACACTATGAACACTATGAGCACTATGGCAAAATCCTGGTTTTGCTGATGTCGGCTGTCCTGGCATGATACAACTCTGGCCAACATTAGCAAAACAACCTTTTGCATTTTGGCAGAGTGTGGCAGTGCTCCACAGAGAGGTACCCAAAACTACAGACACTACAGAGCCTATAGACAAGGGTTGTTTTGCTGATTTTGAAAAGGGGTATACTATGTTTTGAAAATTGGCCAAAAATTTGGCACATGGAAAATGTTGTGGGAATAACTTTGTACCACTGTTTTTGGACTCCTTTCCACCATCCAAGTCTAAATCCATCCTTAGTTTGTGCTAAAAAAACTCTCATTGTGTAGTTATAAACTTAGTGGACTTTGCTTGTCCACAACTGTACGTCGAACAGAACACATGAGTAGTTGATCGGGCTAATCAGATCTTTTTCGAAACGCGTGAGTTGCTTGCATTAGCATTTGCATGGTTCTCTTTTTCTTTTTTTTTTTTTTTGATATTTTTGCTTTCTCTTTTTTTTTTTTCCTTTGCTTTTGTATTTGGTCTTGCTTCCGCTTTAGTTACTTAGTTACCATGACTACCTACGTGTGTCTCTGCCCGTCCGTAATAGAACGTCATTTCTGCTACCCCCCGACGAGCGCGCGTTCACACCTTCGACGATGCCACAGCCACAGCCTAGCGAGCCACAGCCACCTTCCCAGCCACCCCCCCTTGCCAGTGACGCAAAGGTCGCGACTCGGTCACGGCCGAGCGGACTTCGAATGAAGGTCGACTCTCCTTGTAAGTAACTGTCAAGATACTGCCAAGAAAAATGTCGAGAGTGGATGGATCGCCTGTGCCAGTGGTGGTAGGGCAAACTGGAACGTCCGTCACAGGTAAGTACGGCACACATCTTCGACGCTACTGCATCCGTTAGATTTTACATAGATACATCAGATACGTGCCCAAAGGAAAAGAGCAAAAAGGATCGCAAGCGCAAGCGGCATGACGAAGAGAATGCAAATGCAGACGCGTCAGGTCAACCTGAAAAGAAAAAGAAAAGCAAACGCGAAAAGAAGAGTGAAAAGGAGGACGGTGACACTCGGCCGCCAGTCGTGGATATAGAGAGTTCCCCGAACGTGGACTTCCACCTCCGAATAGATGCGCACACACCCGCAAAGAGGAAAAAGGACCGCAAGCGTAAGGTCCATGGCGAAGGAGGCGCGGACGTTGACATGACCAGTCAACCCACCAAGGACGCCGATGCGTCTGCCTTTCTTTTCAAGCACTCGATCACCATCCATACGCCTCCCTCCCTCCCTCCTGTTACTCCGATCGTTACTTTTGACCAGCTCGATGTTCCAGAGCCTCTAAAGATGGCATTCAAAGACTTTAAAGAACCCACTCCCATCCAGGCTTGCGCGTGGCCCCCAGCGTTGCAAGGACACGATGTCGTTGGTATTGCCGAAACGGGAAGGTGTGCTCTGGAGCTATATCTACCTGACATCCGAAAATTGATGATCGCGGAACAGCGGAAAGACGTTGGCGTTTGGTATACCCGCACTCGCCCGATTGATCTCCGAGGCCGGGAAAATCAAAAAGTCGAAACAGTCGCAATCATGCCATGTAAATGTGCTCGTGGTGGCCCCGACTCGTGAACTCGCACTGCAGACCCACGACGCTCTTACGACGCTTGGTGCCCCCTTTGGTATTGCCAGCGTGGCCGTTTTTGGAGGTGTGGATAAAGCACCGCAGATCAAGGCTCTGAGGAATGGAGAAAAGACGAGGATCGTGGTTGGGACACCCGGGAGAATATTGGATCTGGTCAATGAGGGTGCATGTGATCTGTCAAGGTATGTCTGCATTTCCCGGCTGTTGCATTACTGCCTTGACGCTCTTGGGGCTGCTGTCAGGGTTAACTATCTAGTGCTGGATGAGGCCGACAGGATGCTCGATAAGGGGTTCGAAAACGACATTAGAAAGATCATTTCATTTACGAAGAAAGGTGCTGATCGCCAGACCATGATGTGTACGTGCTTATTTGGTCGCCATCTGGACGTGGGGTTCGACGTGTTACAGTCAGTGCAACGTGGCCCGAAGCGGTGCGGAGACTGGCAAGTACGTTTCAGCGGGATCCAGTTCGGGTGACGGTGGGTAGCGATGATCTGACAGCGAACAGTCGGGTCGAACAGATCGTTGAAGTGTTTGAGGACCCGCGTGAAAAGGAGTATGCACGATTTTGCGTTCGTGGCGTAGACTTATGTGGTTTCCCTAGTACCCGTCTAACGAAGACGCTGAAGATGCTGTCGCACAAAAAGACGTCGTCAAAGGGGTCTGCAGAGGCTTGCATCCTTGTGTTTGCGCTGTACAAAAAGGAGGCATCGCGGGTTGAGTCGACGCTGCGCAAACAAGGGTATTCGGTGGGTGCGCTCCACGGCGACATGTCGCAGTCGGCGCGGATGGAGGCGCTGGAGCGGTTCAAAACGGGTGAGACGGGGCTGTTGGTGGCAACGGACGTGGCAGCGAGGGGGCTGGATATTCCGAACGTCGGCGTTGTTATTAATTACACCTTTCCGCTGACGATCGAGGACTACATCCATCGGATCGGGCGAACCGGTAAGCGGGGGATGTCTCGAGCGCCGCGTGGCTGGGGCTGACTTGTGTTGCTGCAGGGCGGGGCGGACGGAGCGGGCGGTCGATCACGTTTTTTACCGGGGAGGGCCACGAGCGGGGGTTGGCTGGGGAGCTGGCGCGGGTGCTGCGTGATTCGGGGTTCGAGGCGATGGCGGACGGGCTGGGGGAGAAATTCCCGATGACGATCAAGAAGAAGACGCACAGTTCGTACGGCGCATTTTTCAGGGATGACGTGGGTGGTGCTGCGACCAAGATAGTGTTTTGACCCGTAGCTACAGTATAGCAAAGTCGTTACAGGCACAGCAACACAACTTGCTACTCGCACGCCCCCTTGTCGTTTCTGCACGCATCGCAGCCAACAGCGACGATGATGGGCCTTTTCAGCCAGGCAGGATCCCATATCCGTAGGGCACGAGGCCTCTCCGTGGAAGATAGGGCACCCGAAGACACTGAGCCAGATGATACATCAATCCTGTGCGTCTCTTCCATACCGCATCTCTTCCTCCCCCCTCCCCCTCCCCCTCCTCCCTTCCCCCCCCTTCCCCGCCGATGCTCCGTTATACAGACACTGACTACGATTGCAGAGACGAGAACGAGGGCTCCATCGTCACCTCCCTCATCTCCCAGCTCAGGTCCGCCCACCCCGCTCCACCCCGCCCTCACCTGACAGCACTTTTAGAGTAGGCATGGATCTCTCCAAGGTGACGTTCCCGACCTTCGTCCTCGAGCCCCGCAGCATGCTTGAGCGCATCACGGACTTCATGTCCCACCCGGACCTCATCTTTGGGTAAGGACAATCCCCAATCCCTTTATGTCATGCCCTAAGACCTGTCGCACGACCGCATTCAGCGCAGAGGACTGCGCAGACCCGGAAGAACGCTTCATCCGCGTGCTCCAGTACTATCTCGCCGGGTGGCACATCAAGCCAAAGGGGGTCAAGAAACCGTTCGTCGCCGTCCCCTTCCCTCCCGCGTCCCGGCCGCGCCGACGCTTCTCTCTCACACAGATACAACCCCGTGCTCGGCGAGTACTTTCGTTGTCGCTATGAATACCCCAACGGCACCCGCGGATTCTACGTTGCAGAGCAAGGCACGTCCTCCCCACCGTACCGTGGACTAACCTCATTGTATGCGCCGTACAGTCTCGCACCACCCTCCGATCTCTGCCTTTTTCTACATCTCACCCGAGAACCGTCTCAGCATTGTCGGCGAGCTCAGACCCAAGTCCAAGTTTCTCGGAAACAGCGTATCGACGACGATGGAAGGCGAGAATCGCATAACGCTCTTGGGCAAGCCCGACGACGGAGGTATCCTCATTTCGCCCCCTCCGATCATCTCACTCTTGATAACGCAAGCGCAGAGTACGTCGTCACCATGCCCAACATGTATGCGCGCGGAATACTCTTTGGCAAGATGGTCCTCGAGCTTGGCGATACCTGCACCGTCAAGAACGAGCGACACAAGCTGTCTTGTGACCTTGAATTCAAGACCAAGGTCCGTTCCCACGTCCCCGCACCACGTTGTCCTGATATGATCGGATTGTTCGCTTCTCCAAGGGGTTCTTCTCTGGCACCTACAACGCGATCGTAGGACGCGTTCGCAGCGCTGGTTACGACATTGGCGAAGTCTCGGGAAGATGGAGCCACCTGATGGAATTCAAGAACACTGTTGGTACCCCCCGATGGGTAGCACTGACATCCTATTTATATTGTTTCACAGAATGGAAATAGACGCGTCCTATTTGACGTTCCCAAAGATGGCCAGAACATCGCACCCAAGTGTGTCGCATCGGAAGACGAGCAACAACCGTACGAATCCAGACGGTATGTTGGCTCCCATTCATTTGGGATTCTTCTCGACGACGTTTTAGACTGTGGTACAAACTCACACAAGCAATTGACGGCAAGGACATGGAAGCGGCTACGCGAGCAAAGACATCTGTCGAGGACGCCCAGCGCGATCTTCGTCGTCGGCGTGACGAGAGCGGGGAAGTCTTTGTTCCTAGATTCTTTGAATTACGAGAAGGAAGGTGGTACCCCAAGCTTAGGTGAGTCTCGTACTCGCATTTGGTCGTTTCCATCCATGCACTGACGTGTCCATCCTCGTCGACACAGCATTCCTCAAGACTCTTCAGATACTGCAATACACACCGTAGAATCCTGGATATGGCCTAGTGCATAGACCATCAACATCTTCCTTTTCTTTTTTTTGTGCATTTTTTGTTGTTGTTATATGCTACAAATCAAATATCCCACATACACTGGGTCATTCACTTGATCCCTGATTCCATCCATCATTCCCACCACCTTACCCTAAATGTTTCTGCAGTGGTTAACCCTGACTGCCATTCATGTAGCTAATGCAATTTGTTGAATCTGTACTTTGTAGCAACACTTGATGGGTACATACATAAAGTGGTGATGGTGTTAGAAGGGATTTATTGTCATTATCATCTCTACTGCTATCATGGCTTGAATCTATGTATGTATGTACAACAATCTCATCATGTATTCATTGGAGCTACAGAGGGTGTCCTGTTACAATTATACTCTTTTCTTTTCTCTTCTCATGACTCAGTCTTGCTTACTAAGAGCCAGTTTGGACACACCATAATGTTAGAAACTTTTCAAGTTTCTGGCATTCAAGCAGAGTTCCAGTAGACCTCCTTGCAGTGAATCCATGCTGCACCCTCTGTCAGATGCCAATGCTCACAGGCAGTTCATTACCCACACAATAAATATTATCTGTGCTCCTTATATCCACACTCATTGGTCTACTCTCAGATGATCTTGCTTGATCTGAGCAAATTCTATATCATATGTACCTCTGCACCCTCTGGTCATCAATAAGTTCTGAAACTTATGAACTGTGGAAATGTTCTTCTCACTTCTTGTGGTTGAATTTCATGCAACCAATCAAACACACAAAATGTGATTCTTGAAGAGCAGAGAGCAATCTTCTTGTATACATGTGTTATAGGTCTAACAATCATCCATGTAGCAGAGCAGTTCCAGCATTCAAATGAAATGATCATCTGTGAGTCACTTTTTTTTTTTGGATATTTGCATTCATAGTTCACAATTCCTTTAAAAACTCTTGACTGTGCTTTCTTGTGCACCTTTTTTGCACAAAATATGTCTACTTTCTGACTGAGAGCTCTACATCACAAAAGATTCAGTCAAATCTGAAGTTTTTTCCATACTTCTACTATTGAGGCAATCAATGAAAGCCACATCCCCATCTCAGTGCCACTGCATTTACATGGCTGTTACCACAATCAAAAAGGCTTTGTGTCACAGAATGCCCTATTTATGTATATTTCTGATTTGACAGGATAAAAAGGATCAGTGACAGATGCATGCATTTATGATGACACAATCATGACTAATCTTCAGATCTTAGCCAGAAAGTTCCTGTTCCTATCCTACTGCATTATTGTGACATCATACCATCCCTTATTATAAAGGTGTGTACTCACATCCTATTGTTTTTACTTTTTCTCACCTCTTCTTATGGCACCCTCTTGTACATACTTTGCATGACATCACTGTTGGTGTTCATAGTGGTGCATCATTTGAAATGCCCCTCATTAAATATTCTAGAAGTATGAAGGCTTTGTGATTCTTGCTGACTCAGTTTAGTAATCTTGCCATCATTTTTTTTTTTTTACATTCAGCAAAAAGTGCACTTCTTGAGCCTAAAACTTATAGTGGTGTTGCATGTGTTATCATGCACTCTCTAATAATGATTTCTGCTACTACTACAGTTGAGGATAGTCAAAGTCATCTAATTTCATGGCTAATTTTTTCTGCCTACCACTACATATTTAGGCCCAGGGTATGATGAATTTATGAGCAGAATGTCTTGAAAAGTAAAAGTAGTGTCCTTGACCTGCCAAAAATTTGGCCACCCCTAAAAAAATAGCAATATAAAATCATGCAATCAGCTCTGTTTACTGAGCAGAAAATGATGCCACAAAGAATGAAGGTATATAAGCAATGCTGGACAAGAAAATTAAACATTACAACCACATTGACAATGTCTTCTGGTTGACCAAGGAAGAGATAATAAAACACCTTAGGACTCTGCCCAAATGGTTATCAGAACAGCAAGTCATAGTCTAAGCTGGATGAAGAAAGTAGAAATATACCTGTCATTCTATTAAGTCAATTTTGCAAAAGCTTATGTATGATGATGAGTTAGACTTGGAATTATCTGATATTAATGAGAAGGTCAATTTAGAGATGTTAGAAGATGAAGAACTCAGAAGAAAACTTGCCAAGATGGGTGAGAGAGAAGAAGAAAGGAACCATAACTGGGTCCTGAAGAAACTTCAAAGCAAACAATGTAAGTTTAGATTTGAACTTGAGTTTGTAACCTGAGGTACTGGTATTCACCTGGCAGCTTAACCAAAGATGTATCTAAGGCCTGGGCCTGGATCTGATGTCATGAGCAAGTCAAAACACACCCAATGGTACTATCAAAAGTGGTGGAAGTCACAAACCTCACTGGATGCATTTGGCTTTACACACTTGAAGAGAACTTCCATGGCTGACTCAAAAAAAACTGACTCTGGAATGTCAATGGCACTGGGTTATGCAGCTCTACACAGTGTTGCTGCAGCAAAGGATGAAGCCATTAATATACTCAATTCATGCCCCATAGAGGTGATTCAGTGGTTTATCAATAGCTCATATCATTTTTTGAGTACCTACTACTAGAGGCTTTCAGAAAAGTTTGCAGAATGGGCAATATGCAAGCAAAAACAGCACTGCCAGGTATCTCAAAGTGTTATGATGGCAATCAAAGCCATTCTAAACCCATAGTGGCCATGTAAATATTTACTTTGAAATCTCAAAAAATTAGCCACCCAAAAATATTATGAGAATAATTTCAGTACATGGCAGTTTGACATAAGTCCAAACCTGACGTTTTTCAGAGTTTACTGAAAGCCCATCACGTGAACCCTAACCGAACCACATGCATGGCTGGTGCACTGATTTGAGCATTCCCCAAATACACGTGGGTGACTAGCCACATGTGTGACAAATGATTCCTGAGGTCAATCTGAGGTATGGCTGAGCCTCGGCATATGGCGAAATGAGGATGGCCAGAACATCGCCTCAAGCATCTGCCAAACTGTTTCATCGACGGTTGTTGTATTGCTTGGTGTGATGCAACCCCAGCATTATTTCAAGGTCGAAGGAATGGCAAATATTACTTGGTGTGATACAACCGTAGTGTGTTCTTGCCGGCGGAAGGAATCACAGAATGACACACAGTATGATATGCACACAGCATCATCTTGAGGTCAAAGAAACCACAATGACACCACCCGCTGTGGATTATGGCAGAACAGGTGTACATTTAATCCGCTGCGCTTTTTTCATGGTGCCGCCGTGCTTTTTCACGTGTCGCCACACTTTTCATTGAACCGTCACACTTTTCTGAAGCACCACCGCGCTTTTTTTATGTTGTTGGGGTTTTTCTTGGTTGAACCATTGTATGTATTCCATACCACAAAGGATTTAATGACATATGAAATAACCAAATTTACAAGCATGCTATCCATGAACTGTGCGTCTACATCGCCAGGAGCAACTTTGCTGTCTGCAGCAGAAGGGCCGGACTTGACATATGTGGTTAAATCGTAGATAAGGCTGTTGTAGATACTGAGGGAGGACCCTGAGTTCGCCATGCTGGAAATCTTCTTGGGAGTGTAGCCCATGTAGCCGACGCGATTGTTCCAATGCATGATGGTCATACTCTCAAAATACCAATCACCATGAGAATCATTTGCCACTGCATGGAAATCGTGGTAGTGAGTGTTGCAATCCATCGTATTCGCCGATGTGAGTTGTACCCATGGACTGACAGAACCAGAGACACCATTGCAAAGGGCGCTGACCTGCAATGATGGCTGCGCCTGGACTGGAAATAGATTGGTCGCATCTAGACTGCCATACTGCTGTAGGATTGTCTTTGTAGAGACAACCGTAACAACTCTCTGATGTGTCGCCGCAACCTGCGTGAGGTCAAACACTTCCCCACGGACCACAGTATAGACATTGTTTTGCGAACTTGAGTATGAGTGAGATGTGAGTTCTGCAGTACTAAATGCATGCTCCATTGGACAGATGACGAGACCGAGTATTGCAATGACGAAAACGGCGCAGGCACAGATAAACCAAATGATAATATTGAGTGCAAGCTTTTCCCTCCATGCCTGGCAAATATCTTGATGTTTCATCCAGCCAAACCACTTGAGGAAAGGAGACGGACACCACCAGGTCAGTAGCCAACACAACAAGACCTAGCGTCAATGAGCTGAAGTCTCCTCGACAACCTCCATGGTCTCATGTTCCATAATCTCACCCGCCAGCATCTCTTTAGCGATGAGTCCATCCTTGTCGGCATTCTGAAACATGTTCCTCGAGGGAGCATAGGACTTGGAACTGTAGTTAGACATTGATTCCTCTCATCCAGATATGAGTCGACTACGGTTATCGAAGTCGTCTCGACGGAATGATTTGCAGTCTTCATATTCATCATCATAGAGCTTCCCCCATTGGAACGGCGAGGCGTTGGCTACTAGCGGGTCATGTGCCTGCGAAGCCGCTTGATTGAACGGATCCGCATAGTCATCTGGAGGGAGACTTGGAGAGGAATAAGGGGCGTATGGGTCACCAATGGAGCGCACGTCGAGGCCTGCTTCTGCTTCTGCATCACGGAGGCGGTTTCTTTTCTGTTCTTACACATCGTGGGCACGAATGCAGTCCTCGAGGGAGTGGAATGCAGCTTGAGACAAGAAGACCTGTAAACGATCAGGATCATAATTGGACGCGAAAAAGAAATAGACACACCTTATACTGTCTGGAGACAATGTCCATATCGTGCGTCTGCTCAATCTTGCTGTTCGCCGAGCCATTGACAACACCCAGCTTCGCGAGCGGGTCCTTGTACCATGTACAAAACTCGTCCAGGGTGAGACCGACTTCAAACACATTCATGTTCCTCTTCGAAATCTCTGTCAGCCCCAAACTTCGAATCTGATCCTTGACACTCCGTCCCTCCAACTGATTAGGCAAAAAAGCATGGTGGCACAACAAAAAGTGCAGCGGCACCATGAAAAAAGTGCGGCAGATTAAATGTACACCTGTTCTGCCATAGTGGATCAGTCAGCCTGAATGTTGTAAGAAAGTTGTCCCACCGCGCTATAACTAAGACTTTATTTAAACTTGAGTCGCTCAATAACTTGGAAGATCCAGACATGGAAGTTGGTATTTTGATTACCGTACACTACAAGCCTGATTATATACACAGGATACGTACGGTCAATGCTCCACAAGGAAAATAGAGAAAGGAAGTAGAGATGCAGCGAGGGTTTTGAATTCTTCCCAAACGAATTCACAGGTTCTCTGGACAGACTCAGGTGTGTCACTATCCTCAGCGGTGACTTGATCTGTGATCCAATACTCAATGAAGTCCCCCGACATGCTAATCTTTGCATTCCAGTTTGGACAATGACCAAAGGGGAACATCGGAAATGCAGCCATGAACACCATCCAAAAGAATTCACGCGCCAAGATGTAGGCTTGGTCTTCTCGCACCACTTGTACGAGGTGGCACTCTATCCGGTAAGCTAACATATGCCAGCAGTGGCTGTCAACCGGGTTAAATGTCGCTGGGAGTGGGAAGAATGGAAATGATTCCTATGGACGTGTTCAGCACGTTGGTAAGGATGTTTCTTATTACTTACTAGATGCATCTCCTGCACAAAGCTGTGTTCGACATGCTCCAGACGACGTTGACATGAATAGGTGAACGATTCTTCAGGAAGGTGAATAGATATTGTTATAGGCTGTGTTTTCATGGTAAGAGGATGTATGGCAAGCAAAGGGAAAAAGAAGACTTACAAGCCGGTCAGGAATAGCAGGCGAGAGACTGTTTCCAGAAAAGTGTATGGCAAGATTAGTGTTTTAAAGTCCAGTTGCAACTTTTCAAAAGACTGGCAACTGGACTGGACTGCAACTGATTGCAACTGGACTGCAGTTGCAAGTTGCCTTGTTTTGAAAAATTAAAGACTGCAGTTGCCAACC
>JBBPUL010001241.1:0-10778 GCA_038094675.1 Spongispora temasekensis
CTTTTTGTTGATTATTGACAGAAAGGTTCATTGTTTGTGTTTTCCCTCTCTAACAACCATTGGTTATTTTTGCTTGTCACTCTAGCTGTTGATCTTACCTGTGAGGCACAAATTGTTGCTACACAAAATATTGAATGCTCAAGTTTGAATTTTGTCAATGATTTAGACTTACCTTGAATGGTTGATATGTGATACTGTAAGTTGAAAGAAGCAGTGGGAAAAATCAAAATGATGCAATCCTTATATAATGTTTGCTTGTTTGTATTTGTTGTATGCTATTTACTATTGTGATAAATTTTGTATTACTCTATATGGAAATTAAATCTAAAATTAATATAATTATATATACATATCTGACTTTTAAACTTATTTACAAATTGAGTAAGGATTGTTGCAACATGACATATACACACACAAAGCCTAAGTTCAGTCTATATATAGGTAACCTCATTTCATAGTTATATTTACAATATTCTCTCTTATCTGCCATTCTTGCTATTCTTTATCTTTATCTAAGCACTTGGATCTTTATTTGATATTGTAAATAAATATTTGTAGGCATTTATCACTTGACTTACCTTATCTTTCCTCTCTCTTGTTCTAGAATTGTATTTTAATAGATCTTTTGATAGATATCTTATGTTTGATTGATTGTTATGAATCTAGTGCACTATTCTAAGCCTTGACCTCATAAGTGCCTAATGAACTTAAATTAATCCTATGTTATAGTTTTCTTTTATCTTTTTATCTTTTCTTGATTGGCACTCTTGCTACCCCTTATATTTCATCTATGTGCTTAACTTTATTATATATTTTTGTCTTTTATTATGGTTGTATCTTCATAGATCTTCTGATTCTATCTTAGGTCTTAATCAATAGCATATCCATATCTTGATAAATCACTCATTTTACATATCTATAGGTCTGCCACATCTGTAGATCTCAGGGCTGAGCTTTTTTTCATTCTTTCACTGCCATCTCATGGTGTGTTTCTATCTCAGACCCTATTAATATCTCCTATCTATCAATTTTTAATCTAGTATAGCTTATCTTGTATTTCTTAGAGTAGACATTAGATAGCTAGTCTCTGTGTGTTTCTCTGTAAAGGATCATGGCTATTATAATCAGCCTCTTTTCTTTTTTTTTTTGTTTCTACTTATGTATGTGCTTGTCTCTAACTACATGTTATAAAATAAGCTGGTGGCCAGTTGAGAGACAAGCCTCTCTGAGGTGTCAATAAAAATAATTATATAATATTTTTAATAGTAACAAAAAAACAGAAAAAAATAGAAAAAAATCAAATTAATCCTCTAAGTACTATATTTCTGTAAAGTCAATGTTTGTAGGTTTTATACTTTGTTGTTTGGAAGAAAAATTAACCTTAATATAATGAGAATGTGCAATTGAGATAATATGATATAAAGCTGTCCATATAAAAATATAGGTGTATATAAACACTTTATCCTTGTGATTTATTAATAGTCATAGAAAAGTGAAATAGAAGAATCTTTCTGGCTAGCCTCTAACTTTATTTGAGGAATAAAAACAGTTTTAGATTATCAATCTTGTTTGTGTTCTCTTCTAAGCACATGACATTAAAAAACATGTCTATTAGAATATATCAAGATCATTTGAGTTTTATTATTAAGACCTTGGTGTGGATTTAAGTTTCTTAGCAACATCAATGAAACACTCTTTATAAGTAACAAATTATATAATGAAAATTTAGAGGGACTTAATATATTAAGAAACTCTGAAGGAATGTATGTAGTCATACTCTCTTTCAGTGATGAAATCTGCACTAGTACAGTGAGGTGCAAAACTATTGCAATGCCTAATGATGCAACCTAACCTAGATTCGAGTAGGGTGAGAGTACACATATAATGGTGGACTCGAGTAGAGAGGGGGAGAGGAAGAGATACCGATGGTCGTCGAAGACGAGCGGCGTTGGGTTGATGTCCTTGTGCACAGAGGTTGCAGACCGGTGTTGGCTGTCCGGTCGTGTCGTCAATGTGGGCGAAGGGGGGTTGTCTTAGGAATAGTCTCCCTATGATAGAACAACACTCGCAATAAAGGACTGGGGAGCGACTACCACAAGTACGCTACCTTATATACTACTGACTATCGTGCACGGACCAAGTACTAGAGGGCTACCCTAAAGCTACTTAGTAACGATGATGTCATGATGATGTCATGCATCAGTCAGCAGTGATGTCACACTGACGTCATGGTCCAGACCATACGTCATAGGTCATGTGACCAGTCTAGGCCTACAGATAAGATAGGCACTGCGAGATAAGATAAGATAAGATTGGCGCTGAAGATAAGATGAAAACTGCGATGCGGCAACCAATCACAACACCTAACCCCAAACTGGGGCATGCAGCACCCTGCAATCACTTGTGGGGATTTCACCTTGCTTTTTTTTGGTAGGAACAAATAAAGTACATACCATTGGCTACAACGTTGTCCCCAGGGTCATGTGATTTGGTTCACACACTCTCAAGATACATCCATTTCAAAACAGCAATACCATTACAATAGTTTTGCACCCTTCACTCAGCACATAGAAATCAAGTGTTATGTGATTATGTTTGGTCATACAAACAAAGATACATAGTAGGAACATGTCTGAGTCCAAAATAGTTCACACACATCTTTGTTTCTAATCACAACCATCATGAGATCCATCTCTTCTACTCACAAACACACCATCCTCTCTATGCTTGATGCTGGTCAATCTGCCAACTCCATTGCATCTTCTACTAGTCTTCATGTATCTACCATATCCAGAATATGCTCTAAAGAGTGTTCTGAGCTTCAGAAGTGTTGTAACCATAACAAAAGGAATCTAATGTCCTAACCCTAAGCTAGGGTCACCAGTGGATAGAGATTGAGATTTGGTGCATGCTGGATATGCACATAGTATTATGTAAGCTGACATCACAGGTGATGTCATAGTCTGGACCTGCACAGCCAAGAGATATGTCATTGCCTCATGGATGACACAAGGCATCTAGACCATAGTCCAGACCACTGCATGTCTACAGCATGGTAAACACATGTTGCCTATGTCATAGATAAGGGCCTCGCCTATACCTCATGTACCTTAGGGTAGGCTAGTAGTACATGGTCCATGCACCACATGACTATAGTATAAATAGAGGCTAAAACAGTTAAACTGGCTTCCCAGTTCTGACCTCTTATGCATTATGCCTAAGTCATGGATGATCCATTCACTCCATCCATTCCTTCGAGTACCATTCTTGACTATTGTGGTTAGTAGAGGCTGACAGTGATAGATGAGCCCTCAAAGAAGATGTCCTCATCTCAAGGTTTACTTAGGTTTACATCAAGAAGGCTGCTGGAGGGCATCCATCCAAGCTTTCCTCTACTAATGTCTGCCATGCCATTCATCTTATCTCCTCTGGAAAGGCAGAGAATGCTGTTCAGGTGACTAAGGCACTCACCAATATAGTCAACCAGCCTCTCTCTACTTCCACAGTGCACAGACACCTGAAGAAGACTGGTATAAAAGCTGTGGTCAAGTCAAAACAACCTCTTCTTTCAGCCAAGCATCATAAGGCTCATCTGGACTTTGCTTATGCCCATAAGGATTGGACTCTGGAGGACTGGAAGAAGGTAGTATGGTCTGATGAGACCAAAATCAATTGTCTAGGGTCAGATGGGAGGAAATGGGCATAGAAAAAGCCAGGTGAGGGGCTTAGTGATAGGCTGGTACAAGAAACAGTTAAGTTTGGTGGAGGTTCTGTGATGGTATGGGGGTGTATGACTTGGGAGGGAGTTGATTATGCTGCTACAAGATTGATGGTAGGATGGATGGTGATCTCTACACTCTGCAGTTTCATGATTTTAATCCATCTGATGTCATCTTTCAGCAGGACAATGACCCCAAGCATACCTGTAGAAAGGTAAAGGGATGGCTACAAGAACAGGATTTTGAGACCATGGTATGGCCTGCACAGTCTCCTGACCTAAACCCAATTGAACATCTCTGGGGTTATCTCAAAAGGAGGCTGGCAGAGTATGAAAACCCTCCTAATGGAATTCACCAATTGTGGAAGAGGATTCAGGAGACATGGGAGGAAATACCAGTGGAGGAGTGTCAAAAGTTGATTGAGAGCATGCCTAGAAGGGTTGAGGCAGTGCTCAAGGCAAAAGAAGGATATACCAAGTACTAATATCTATTCAGTATAAAAAGTCTAAAAACTGTTCCAATGATATTGCTGTTTTGAAATGGTCATATCCCACAGGTGATTGTGGGGCACTGCACACCCCAGTTTGGGGTTAGGCATTGGAATGGTTTTTGAAGTCACTGTAAGTAGGCTTAAGCTACCATACAAGGATGTAACTACACATTATTTACATATATGTAAGAGTCCTTGCATATGGATCAAGCTGTGACAAGGCTATATGGTTTAACTAGGAATGAGAGATAGGAAAGAAGCAAAGCACTGCTGTGAAATGAGTCAGAAAGGCAGTGGATCTAAGAATACATAAAATATGAGATAGGAGATATGGCATAGCCACCTTAGTAATATAATGTATAGTCAGCAAATATGACAAAGCAAAAGAAAAAGGAGGCTGATCATAACATTACTTCCTTAGTAGGGTCAAAACACTCATGAAACCACTAAAATTCTCAACAAGTACCCATAGAAGAACTGCACATGTTACTTTCAGCAACATTGTTGAAGTCAAAGGAGTCAGGGGAGAGTGGTTGTCCTCTGGGGGTGTGTCTACCATGTACTGAGGTGGAGGAATGAGTGTAGCTTCAGAAAGATGAGGATGATGAGAACAAGGGTGGAGAGGAGTGATGGAGCTAATAAGGGCATCTAGCCTAGGTGTGACTGGGGGTGGAGCAATGGCAGAAGGGACAGACATAGTAGGTGTAGTCTACTCAAGAAGTGTCTAAGGCAATGTCAGATGAAGCATGAATCTCAATAGCAGAAATAGTTGCTGGGACAAGAGAGGTCTCCTTAGAGGATATAACATTGTGTGGTGGCTTCTTAGATCCACTCAAAGTGGGCCTGCAAGGCATCAAGGGCAAGGGTAGACATAGGGTCAAGGGGAGAGGAAGATATGCTTAGTATTATTTCTTCTGTGTGATGCAACTTCCTAACTCTAACCTCAAGTAAGAGAGAAGACCACATGAGTAGTCAAGGATGAAGCAGAGAGAAGAGAGCACTGATAGTGATGGGATTCAGCTAGCAGAGGTGTTGCCTTGCATTTAGAGGTTGCAACCTGATGTTGGCAGTCCAGGTGTGTCAATGAGGGTGAAGGGGTGTTTAGAAAGGGAGACCCCTATACTTATAAACACTCTCAATAATAGGATTGGGGAGTGACTACCACAAGTATGCTACCTTATATACTACTGGCTATTGTGCACAGACCAAGTACATACTGAAGAGCTACCTGTTATGACAGGCACAGGTAGCATCAGCTGTAGACTCAATGTACAACCTAAAGCTGCAAGATGAAGATGAGGGGTGAAGGTTCCAAGCACAATGCTAGGTAACCAGTCACTACTCCACCTAGGTGAGTATGTAGTGACATCAAGGATGAAGAGAGAGTATCCTTGAGTGAAGTCACTGTGAGGCCAAGGGGTTCTTAGAGAGAGCAGAGGAGGAGCGAGAGGGTCAAAGATGCAATAGATTGCCATCTTGAGTAGACTCAAGCTAGGGATACATGGCTTGTGCTATGCCCTATTTATAAGTATGAGGTTCGCACACAGACCAAGCTGTGCTACTATGCAATAAGAGAGGGAACCAAAAGAGGAAAACTGGAGATAAGGGAAATGAGTCATACACAGCATAAAACAAGTTGTGAAGCTGTGTATGATAGAAGTACAAGGAACTTCATGGAATATTCTAATCAGAAACAAGAGATAAGAGATACACACAGCCATAAGACTGACTAAGGAAGGGCTGTGTGCATTTAAGTAATACAGTGTGACAGAGAACAGAGATGATCAAGGAAAAAGAGGGGCAAATCATTACCCTAAAGCTATTTAGTAATAATGATGGCATGATGATGTCATGCATTAGTCAGCAGTGATGTCACAGTGACATCATGGTCCAGACCAAATATTATAGGTCATGTGACCCAATCTAGGCCTAAGATAGGTGTGAGAGATAAGATAAGATAAGATAGACATTGAAGATAAGATGAAAAGTGAAACTATGATGCAGCACTATCATAACACTGTGAGAACAGATGTGTGGATGATCTCAGAGATGGTGGGAGAGTGGTCAACAGGGGAGACAGAGATGGTGACCATGAGAGTAACAATGACTGGGGTAAAAGGCATGGATGTTTCCCTAAGGTATCTCTTGATCTCCAATAGGATCTCTCAGAGTTCTAGCTGATAGGCCATGTTGTGCAAGAATCTGAAGGCTTAAGTGTGGATATTATGGAGCTGAGCTCCAGCTCTGGCAGTCTGCTAGTTGAGAGAGTTTAGAAGGAGTCTAAAATAAAGAGGGAGTTACTCCAGTTGAAGGAATAACATGTAGAGGAGAAAGATGACAGAGGTGGAGTTGGTGAAGGCAAATATTTTGTGAAAGAGATGGGAATCTGTGTGCATTTTATAAAGCTCATTCCATTCTTTCTTTATGGGATCCACTGAGTGTAGCGCATAGGAGTAGATTGTTTGAGTCTAAAACTGAGCCTTGCTACCCATGTCTGTTATAACAGAAACAAGCCAGTCTTATTCTTGTTAGATTTATTCTAACAATAACAACCCTTATTTTAGTCAAATTTTAGTGTGATGTGCCTAGATTTGTCTTAGGTTACATTTATATGATATAGCTTGGTCCATGTGCAATCTTTGCATATATAAATAGGCTCACTATGTATCTATTCCAGTACTTTAGCTTGAGTCTATTTGAAATAGTAATCTGTTGTTTTTGACAATCTTGTCTCTCTTTATTCTTTTGTTCAGGAATACTCTGTCTTTGTTATTAGAATATACTTGTTATGATTAGCCCCTTTTCTCTTTACCTATAATATTTCTTTGTCATTCTCACTGACTATATATTGTATTACCAAAGGGCTTATTGCCTTATTGATTATCTCTTGGTTTCATATATTCTTAGAGCCACTGCCTTTCTGACTCATTTTATAAGCAATGCCTTATTCTTTCTTATCTTCAGTTACCTGTTTTAGCTTCACAGACCAATTGCAGCTTAGTCTGTGTGCATTTCTCATACTTATAAATAGTGCATACATAGATATATACATCCTTGTAGCTTAGCTTGAGTCTACTTGAGAATAGCAATCTTTTGTGCTTGACCCTCTTGCCACCTTCAATCCCCTCACTCTCTTGCTTGTCACTTGGCCCTGCAGTGTCTTCACTCAGGGATACTCTGTCCTTATTTTCAGTACATACTCACCTAGGTGGAGTATTTACTTATGTAACATACATAGTCTCTGTGCATTGCACTTAGGACTTCATCTCTAAAACCTTGTGCTTATCCTTGGGGCACATTTGACTGTGCATTAAGTCTATGGCTGACACCACCCATGCCTGTCATAACAAAAGGCTCAAGCTCTTTAAAATAGTTACCATTGTCATAATCCACCACTATTTCCACCCCATACCAGATTTCATCCAGCCTTAAACACTGGACAATAATACCATCACCTTTAAACCTCTTGCCAGTGTCCTTATCTTTACAACCACCTACCTCAGATCCCATCCAGGAATCCTCTGCATCCTCATTCCTATTGTCCTTGTCCACTGACTTCAATATCCATGATACTCAGCAAGCTAAGGCCTCTGAAAACCTAGCTCACTCACTCTCACTTCTAGTGTTGTGTTGGCCCAGCTTAGCCTGAAAGCCATGGCTTGGGCCTGGCTTGAGAGGGCTTGGGCCCATCAAAGTCATAGGCCATGCCTTGAGCCACCTAAAGCCCTAAATGATGGCATAGCCTGGCCTAGAAGCCACAGCTTAGGCACAAGCTGTGGCTTCTCAAGGAGGACAGAAGGAGTCATTATTAGTACTACAGAACTACTGTACCACTGAGCTAATACAGTCTCACTCATCATTGTCAACAATGATGACCACTTTGTTAGCCTCATTGTCAAACTTGGCTTTACCTGGATCTGGGGCAGTATCTACCACCATAAATGTTCATTAGCTAGCACATTTGGTAGTGTGTTATAGTCATCATTGCATGCAGTACATTACTTTATTGCTGTCATCTTTGCATATGAATGCATTGCTTAACTCATTGACATGACTGCAATCCAGCAAGTTGATGCATTTAGTAGTGCAGCATCATCATCATCTTTGCATGCATGTGGCACATTACCTGACTTGTTGCTGTTGTCATTGTTGTTGTTGTGGCTGCCATTGTGCCAACTGTTTGGTAGCACATCTTGTCATCACCTGCACATGCAGTGCAGGTGCTTTACCATCATTTTCATGGTTGCCATCATGCCAGTTGACACATTTGGTAGCACATTATTGTCATCTTCACATGCATGCACATTGTCATGTTGGTCAGCATGCTGTCATCAATGCATGTGCCATCAGCATTGTGATGTGCATGCATGCATGCAGTGTGTGCATTGCAAGACAGGGTGGGTGAAGATGGATCTGGGGTAAGGACATGCATGCATGCAGCAGAATACAGCACCTGTATTGTGAGATGATGATGACATTATCTTCCAGCAGGATAATAACCCCAAGCATACTAGTAGAAGGGCCAGGAAGTGGTTTCAGAACCATGGATTTGAGGTCATGGTATGGCCTGCTTAGTCTCCAGACCTTAACCCCATAGAACATCTATGGTTTATTTTCAAGAGGAGGCTTACAGATTATTCTGAGCCACCCAAAGGGATACTAGAGCTTTAGGAGTGCATACAGGTGGAGTGGGACTCTATTGGGGTTGCTCAGTGCCAACAGTTGATTGCAAGTATGCCTAGAAGGATCCAGGAGGTCATTCAAGCCAAGGGAGGATATACCACATATTAGTTTGTAATATCTAATAGATCAGCAACAAAATTGTTGCAATGACATGATGTGTGAAAATGGCTATATCTCCACAGCCACTGGACCACATCACATGACCCAGGAAGTAATATTGTAGCCAAGAGTACATATGTAGTTTATTTGTTCCCACCAAAGTGAAGTAAAATTCCCACAGGTGATTGTGGGGCACTACACACTCCAGTTTAGGGTTAGGCATTGCAATATTTTTGTTGCCCACTGTAAGTTCATACCAAATAGGGAAGGACCCTTCATTATCACAGATGTCCTATCTCCCTTGATATATAAACACTGCCTCTCAGTGACATGGAAGATCCACTCTGTGTTCCACACCTCTCTTTTATCTCCCTATTGTGAAAACAGCATATATGGCCCTAATTTCCCAGCTCCACCCCCAGAACTAATAGAAGGCAAGAAACAATATGAAGTTGAAAAGCTTCTTTGCTATAGGGGCATGAACTGCTCCCAGATGTTTCTGGTCTGATAGAAGGGGTATTTAGCCAAAGAAGACTCATGGGTAGCTGAGCAGGACTTGAAACACACCAAGTCCACCCTAAAGGAATATGAAGACCTTCACCCCAAGGCCTTTCCTCCCTCAAAGTATTGACCTCCATCACTATTGAACATTCTCTTTCATGCTTATTACCACCCTTCTCCTTCTCATTCCTCATTCACTATATCTTATGTCTCAGCCAGCTCTCTCTTGACTCCCTCCTCACCCTCATTGCTGTCTGTCTCTCCACCTCCAACAGATAGTAATCTTTCTTCACAACAGAGTTCCTGCCATCCATTACTGGCCAACTCTGTTGGTCCTCAAAATGATCTTCTGGTGGCAAGAGATGATATGCCTTCTAGCCCTGGCTCTATATATATCATCCATCCTCGAGCTGCCAGCCATCACCCCAACCCCCATCATCCTCAAAGTGCAACCTTAAACTGCTAAATAAAGACATGGAAGTGAGGATGAAGTTATAAGCATGATGTACAGAGATTTTGCTATGTGATTCATCTAGATGAGTATGTATCAGTGATAAAGATAGAGTATTCCTGAATAAAGACTCTACAAGGCCAGGTAACAGAAGAGTGATGAGATTAAGAAGAATAAGAGGATTGAGCTTAAGATATTGCTATTCTTGAGTAGACTCAAGCTAAAGTACATCAGTGGATAGTAATTATATCTAGAGGAACTGTGCACAGACCAAGCTGTATCCAGTACTTTATCAGAGGAGTTCAAATGAAGAATTGAGAGATAAGATATGCATGGCACTTGAAACAAAGCAAAAGGCTATACATATGTAAGCATATGAGACAGAGATAAAAGATAAGAGATAAGGCCAATAGACTATCTTGGTAATACTGTACAGTATATAGTCAGAAGCCATAAGTAAGCAAAGAGAAGAGAAAAAAAAAGGCTGGTCATAACAGTTTATGTGATCTGCATTTACTATATATGTATACATACTATGCTGTTGTAAAGTTCTGAACAGCAGCAGCTTTATGATCAACCAGTTCATCAGTGACTGGGCAGGTACAAGTATTCATCTTGCCTTTCCTTCTTTAGTCATCTTTTGGGATCTCATTCCTCACTGGTAATGTGATTGGGATGTCTGATGATGCTAGCAAAATAGTTTGAGGTGTCAGTGGAGGTGGCCGTGCAGTGTTTGTAGCCTTGGTGGCTGGTGGAAATGATAATGGGTGTAGATACAGGTGGTGGCAACTTTCATGGTGATGGCAGGAAATGAGGGGGAAGGTCATGTCTGAGC